>OY776115.1:53888596-53906096 GCA_963675035.1 Allygus modestus | reverse complement strand
GCATGTGGTGACTAATATGTGTTGAAACATAACACAAATGTTCAATTATTATTTTCATCCAGGTTTTCATTCAAGTGAAATTAATGCTAAAATGTCTAAATCTAACTATTTATGTTGAATTATAAATATGCTACTTAAAAAAGTTACATGTATTTACTAATTTACCCATTCCTATTCAATTATTCAAGTAGCAACAAATTCCTATTGTACGCTTAAAGAATAAAAGTAAGCTTAGTACGTCTATTTCCATTCAATCGGTAGCTAAAAATTTTATTCAGCTCAAACGTGGGTGCGTATTTAGATGGTTTTCATCCAGAATGTATGTCAGCTTATAACACAAAGACTTACTAAGTAGGCCCTAAATGCTCCATATTCAAACTACGCAAGATTTAAGTGTGTAACTAATATGATAAACCACCATTATCGTGTTAGCCAACATAAAGGGCAGCAAACACTTTGAAAATCCCAGCATGTAATATCACTTAATATCGGTTAGAGTGTTAATATACACCTCCAAATGTGTTCTTGAGCTAAACGAGACAGCTTAGATATTATTTTACTAATGAGCAATATATTGTCTTAGTCTAAATTATAGCTACTATTTAAGAGTTGTCTTCTTAAAACAGTGACAGTGGTGTACAAATATTTTGTTTAAATTTCATAGTTTCATAAATTTCGTTGTAAGAAAACTGCTCTGTTAAGGCTGAGCAGACAAGATGAACGACGAACCTTAATAACAATATATATTAAAAGTGTAGTATATATTTTGGGTGTCAGGTCAGGTTAGGTTAGGCTGTATTGACAGAAATGTGTATGGTCAAGGGAATAACGTATATCGTCTTACGACGAATGTATATGGGTGTTCAGAGAAAGCCCCTTCGATAATTAAGGATATGAGTTTTTATTCAAGCAAAAGTGAAGAAAAAGTCGCTTTAAAAGTATGTCCTAATAAGATTAGCTTTCCAAATATCGGTTAGCATGTATGTTTGATTGAAACTGAATTATTCAAGAACCGTAAAGAAAACACATAGCAAACGTTGTTCATGTTTTATAATTTTTAAAACAGCAATTGGGTAAAAACCTTTGCTATATTTCAAGTATATAAAGACTATATATCTAACTGAAAAATACAAAGCATAGCCTTTTGCTTGGTTTATTATTCTGTATCAAACGACGCCTGCTTTATAAAAATCGTATGATAAATAACGGACTAGCTACATACGCAATGCAATATTTGTTTGCCACCAGTACTCAAATAGTGTACATACATTGGTGATGAGTCTGCTCCGTGGTTTGTTATCCGATTTCGTTAAATCACTCGAATTGTGGGATATGCATCATAAGATTATCCTTTGAACATTTTATTAAAATAAAAAGTACTAATGTAATTGAAATAAAATGAGTTTCAGTGCCGCCATTTTAAGACGAGTAAACATTTTGTTTGTTTGTTTATCAAATATCCTTTAAACAAGGATAACATAGATTATGTTCAAAGTTTAATCTGTTTATTACCCGGTGGTTCTGGAGGAATACAATTGCAATTCCCCGTCCCAGCAAACATGCGTACTCAGCGAATTTCCAATGCATCTATATGTTTCTCACTACCACATAAAGCCACTCACCAAGTTTTATAAAAAGACACGAATAATTAAGTGATATATGGCATTTTATTTATTCTCCATAAGAATAACATTGAAATCTGAGTACGCAGGTTTGCTGCAAGAAGGACTACAACATGTTTTTATGCAATTATCAATATAACTTAACCAGTCGAAGCTACAGACCAAGTTTTATTAATTTATATCCATAATCATAAGGGAGATATACAACTTTACTTATTCTCCATAAGAATAACATAAGGGATGAGTATGCAGGTTTGCTGCTACGGCAAAAATTGACAACAAATTATTTTGTTATGAAAATATCAATATACCAGTACTAGGAAAAGCCACATGCCAAGTTTCATCAATATAAATTCATAAATAATCGAGATATCAAATTTTAATTATTCTACATAAGGATAACATTGGACAACGTACTGTGTTTATCACTTTGGATATCTCCGCAACGGTTGGACATAGAATCACAATTTAAACACCAAAACGATTTTTTTGTAGAGCTGAACTGATTGGCAAAAGCGAATGTAAGGTTAACATTAAAATGAACTGAGGAAAAGCTAAAAACCTTTTTCCCGTAAGATTTTATGAGTACGTTTTTTGCATTTTCTCCGCAACCACCTAGGTTAATGATTCAAATTACTAAATTATTAATTTTTTAAGCTATATGAAATGGCTATAACTACAGTTATTAAGTGTTTTTAAAATTTGTGGGTAAAAATTGCAAAAAACTAATTTTTGGAAAATAATAAAACACCATAAACCCCCTTCCCATGGTCCGATCATTTTAGTTTTCGAACTCGAAGTTATAATTGTTACTCTTCACATTTGTACCAAATTTCATCAAAATTGGGCGTTTCTTTCAAAAGTTATCGAGGTAACGGACACACACACACACACACACACACACACACACACACATACACACACACACACACACATATATACATAAATATAAATTTGAAAGAATGGTGTTTTGGGCATCAGGATACCTCAAAACGAAAAGTTATCGTTGGTCTCGGGGTTAAGTCTTACCATGCCACCTACGATAATATAGCTTCTTCCCTATAGGGGAAATTCGCTAAAATGACTTCAGACAGGTAGCTGGAAAACTTAGTCTTTTTGAACATACCTTAAAAAAGAGTTTCCATTTTTTGAATAAATAATCATTTATTATCAATTATTCAAAAGTGTTTTTTGAACACCCTGTAAACCCTGTATAATTCCAATAAATATTGCCTTTGTCCAGCCCTATTACTTTGTGCAAGAATCTTGTTCCAGTAGGCAGAGCATACAACTCGCAGGATAAACCTGGCGACAACAACGACATATCGGATGACAAAGAGGGATGACGTTATCGTTCATCTCTATCTCACTTCCGGTGCGAATTCTTCTGAGTCTGTTGCCTGTTCTGATAATACTTCGACTTGACATGAAATTTATAAATGCCCCTTTAAAGCACTGCTAGTAATGTTTCTGAGAAACAGTACTGCTTTAAGTTTAGTCTATGTTTTACATTGTCTGAGAAGTTATTCCCCAAGTTTATGTTTGATACACCAAAGTTTATTCTTTATAGATTACATTTTAGAGTTCTCAAATCTTATCTACAATTATCTATATTGTAAGATAGAAAATGGATCAATTTTACTGTCAACACCCTCCCCCTTATATTAAATTTACAATTGATTTTAGCGAATTTCCCCTATGTGAAGAAGCTATTACCGTAGTTGGCATGGTAAGATCTAGGCCCGGGACCATGATAACTTTTCATTTTGAGGTTCCCAGACCCCAAAAACACCATTCGTTCGAAACTGCATATATATATATATATATATATATATATATATATATATATATATATATATATATATATATATATATATATACTAGCTGTGTACCCGTCCTTCGTACGGGTTGTATATAAATGGTAGAATAACTAAAGAAAATAACAATCCTCATTATTTTACGATATAAAAATTACATTTTACACATTTAATGTACAATTAAATCAAAGTTAACGAAATATACTGGCAGATTGTTCGGGTCCTGTTGCTAAGTCATGGAACTCTGTCGAGTAGTAAACGGCGCGTGGTTAGCGACTCCAAATCGGTACACGTAACGCTTCGGATTTGCTTTTAGAAATAAAAGAAACCAAGTACAAACAGAATTAAAAAATATCGGGGAGGGGCATAAATATGAAATCAGTGGGGGGAGCAAAATTTAAAATCGGGGGGGTGCAAAAATAAAAACTGGGGGGGAGAGTAAAAATATAAAATCGGGTTGGGGGCAAAAATTTAAAGTAGAGGGGAGCATAAAATAAAAATAAAAAATCGAAGAGGGGGTAGCGAAATATAAAATTGAGTGTGGGGCGAAAATAAAAATGGGGGGGAGCAAAAATATAAAATAGTGAAGGGTAAAAATATAAAATGAAGGGGGGAAAATATAGAAATAAAAATATAAATTCTAAGAGGGGGGGAGCAAAATACAAAATTGGGGAGGGCCAAAAATAAAAATGGGGGAGCAAAAATATAAAATTTGGGGGGGCAGAAAATATAAAATCGGGGGGTATGTATAATGGGGGGGACATAAAATAAAAATACAAAAATTGAAGCGGGGGGGCAAAAATTTAATATCGGGGGGGGAGCAAAATATAAAACCTGGGGGGCAGCAAAATATAAAATCGGGCGGGGGGGTTAAATAATGTAAAATCGGGGGGGGGGCAACAATATAAAATGAGGGGACATAAAATAAAAATATAAAATCGAAGAGGGGGGGGCAAAAATATAAAATCGGGGGTTGGGCGAAAATCAAAATCGGAGGAGGGAACAAAAATATAAAATCGGGGTGGGGGGGTAAAAAAATCGGGGGGGAAAATAAATAAAAATGGGGGACATCAAGTAAAAATATAAAATTGAAGAGGGAGGGGCAAAAATATAAAATCGGGGGAGGAGCAAAATATAAAATAGGAAGGGGGCAAAAATATAAAATGGGGGGGCATAAAATAAAAATATAATATTGAAGAGGGGGGGGGGCAAAATATAAAATTGGGAGTAGGGCAAAAATAAAAATCGGGGAAGAGCAAAAATATTAAATCGGGGGGGGGGGGGTATGGGAAGTATCTGTACAAATTGGTTTTTGTGCAAATAAGAATAGACCAAAACCAGATGATGCCACATTAATATTTGTTCATTAATATTAATTAATAGCTAGCTGACCTACCTGTTCTTCGCACAGGGGCTTTCTCTTCCCGTTCTTTAGTCTATGCAATTTGCATTTTAGTTAGCTTGAACAGCTGTTCTTGCTTCTGCTCTTTAAGCTGTCAAATGCAAGTGTCCTCAGCTGTTCGCATTACAGTTTCTGAATGTTTACTTTCTTCTGAAATGTAAACATTGAAAATTTGGACGTTCACGGGGCGTAGCCCGAGGGGATTTTAAGGAAGTGAGTAGGCCTATGTGTTGCATGGGTTCAAGATCTACCTTTGTGTTAAGTTTCAGGCCAGTCGGTTCAGTAGTTTTTGCGTTCACCCGGAACATCAGACAGACAGACGACAGACAGACAGACAGACAGACAGTCAGATATATATGTCTCTGTGGGTGCAATAACTCTAATAAAAAAGGTCCGATTTTGATAACATTTGGTAGAAAAGTGTAAAGTAACATTTATGACTTTTAAGTTCGAAAACCAGATAGATCGACCTATCCGAAGAGGAATTTTGGGGGGTTTTGTTCCCCAAAAATGGGTTTTTTGAAGTTTTTACATGTAATATTTTAAAAAGTCAATTTTTTGTTTTCACCATTGGATTCAGCTTTAAAATACTCACAATTTGGTGTTTTGACCATTTCTCTACGTCAATTGGTTACAGAGATATTGAAAGTGCTAAACACAGTACGTTGTCCAATGCTATTTTTATAGAGAGTAAGAATAATTTTATATCTCGCTTATTTATGAATGCAACGAAATTTGGTATACGGCTTCATCTGGTTGTGGTATATTGCTATTTGCACAAAAAAAGCAATTTTTAACGATAATTCCGGTAGCAGCAAACCTGCGTACTCAGCCCCCATGTTATTCTTAAGGAGAAGAAGTAAAAGGTAATGTCACTCTTAATTATGAACATAAGTTAATAAAACTTGGTATGTGGCTTCACCTTGATGAGTTATATTTATATTTGCATAAAAACACATTTTTTTGTGTGCCTTGATGCAGCAAACCTGCGTACTTATCTCCCATGTTATTCTTATGGAGGATAATCAAAATGGTATTTATCGCTTATTTATAAATGTACACTGACGAAACTTTATATGTGGCTTCACCTAGTTGAGTAATAGTGATATTTACATGAAAACCCATATTTGTTGTTCCTTGTCGCAGCAAACCTGCGTACTCATCCCCAATGTAATTCTTATGGAGAATAATTCAAATGTTTTTATACCGCATATTTGTGAATATATTTTTATGAAACTTGGTATGCGGCTTTATGTTGTATTAAGACATATATTATGCATTGGAAATTCGCTGAGTACGCAGGTTTCCTGCGACTGGGGTATTTTGCAATAAACTGGAAAAGAGTACATTTTAAAGAGATACAAACGTCTTACCGCATTGTATATGTTAGACATTTTTAATATTTTCTTTCTTGCTGATCAAGTTTTGGTCGGAAGTCATGTGGGTAGTCTAACAACAAATTTGACCTCAAGTGTAATTAATAGGCTATTATTTTCGGTTAATTTGGCCAGTAGTGTGGTGACAGTGGCCAATATTGGTTACAGTCTTCCCTGAAGGTCTAGTAATGAAAGTGGCATAACCCTAGTGGTGAGGCTAGCACAGAAGTTGAAACTGTATTAAATGATTAAAATAAAACGATTTGATTTAAACTTAATACTTTTAACCGTTTAGAATGCAATTTGTGTATGTTATGTTTCTAATACAAACATTATGATCAGAATAAAGTTGTGATTACCAAAGCAATGGTAAAGTAGGCCAAAATAAAAATAAGGTAGGAACAACATATCACAACTTATAATGTAGGCGTTCAGAGAGTGATGGTTAAATTTATAGACTTCTGTTGTTAATTTGTAATTTTTATAAGAGATCAGCTGCTTCGCACAGCTAATTGAAATACTTGCTGCAACTACATCGGTTTAAGTAATTATTTGATCCATTAAACCTATTTCTCATAAGAATGACATTGAAATTTTAAGAGCCATTTAGGCGGAGCCTCAAGGGATTGCCAAGATGGGAATAGACCTATATGTAAACCAGATAAACTATCTACTTACATGCAAATTTTTAGCTCGATTGTTTCAGTAGTTTTTACGTTAAAACAGAACAAAACTTGATTTATTTATATTTTATGTAATTTAAAGAACACAAATATCAATAAGGAATAAATAATACACTGCCACGTCACAATAGCAAAATCTTTTGAAAAATTGAAAAATTGAATACGTGTGTGTGTTTGGTAGTAAACATCTATCATTGTACTTTAACCATCGTATATGACTGTTGTATGAACTTATGTTTTACACCAATTATTACTTTAATAATACATCGAGTCATACTCATACATGAATGTTGTTATGTATCTCTAATTTTTAGAAATTACATTAAAATAAAAAATTTAATGCCTGGAGATGCCGCGACAAATAATGCACACGAACTATTTGCTACCAATTTAATACTACATTTTATTAACCTAATTTATTGCTGTAGTTCCTAGATTTGTACAAAATAATAACATACATCATCACTAAAATCACTTGTTTGGGTGCAGGGATCAGAATAACAAATATTTCCACCAATGACTAAAAACAACACTAAATACCTATATACTTTGGGTAAAAAGTAAAAATAAAAACTCATATTGCCTAATAATAAATTCAATTATAAATAGAATGATGAATACAATTATTTGGGACAGGCATCAGATACTGTGAGATATTTTCGTGATTTTTTAAATTTATTATTTATAAGTAATCTTTTTAACAATACTTCTTTTAACTTATCTTTGGTCAACAAATTACCAGTTATTCCAGTTATACCAAATTTAATAACATAAGAGTTGTATTAATAAAGACTGATAGATATATTAGTATTACATTTAAAAAACGATATCATATGAAATAAAAACATATTTAGTTAAATTTATGAAAGAAAAGATGAACTTTGCTCTCTGCATTGAAGTGTAAAGAGATTTTTAAGCAAAACAGGAAAATGCTTCTGAATTCTGAGATCGCGCCTAATTTTATTTTATTTGTCTGCAACTTTACACAATTGAACACGTTAACTTTAAATTCAGTAAATCGTTCTTGGATTTTTAATGTAGGTATACAAAGTGAATGAAGAACATCTTTTACAAAAAAGTTTACTTTAAAACTAAAATGAAACGAGTTTTCCATTATAAAATTAAAACTGGATTTTACTTTAGTCGCAAAATTCAACTGGATTCCGTCGACAACGAATATGTATGTTTTTGGTGGTTTGGGGTATAGGCACAAATATATATAAAGGGCAGTTTAAGTTGGCCGTATAAATATTAAGGTTACGGCTGCACAATTGCAGCACCTTTAGAAACTGATATGTTCGAAAATATTTTTTTAAACGCTGTAAATCTACAAAGCGCTTCAACCACATTTATGCAGCGCGTATTGCAGGTATTACGTAAGGAAATATTTATGAAAAAGTATAGTTATGTTTCTATTGACACCAAACAGGATGATTCAAATTAAGGAATAGTTAAACAGTTATTTTATTAAATATTCAATGTATCCATAAAACATGCCTGCACTAAGTAATTTTATTCTTCTACTTATGACTATTGTATTAATGTGAGGGTAGGAGTGGGAGAGGTAAAATGAAAATGGTTTGTTGAGGAGGTGAAGGGGGAAGGTAATAGGCTGGAGAATTAGCACTTTATAAACTGGCTACCATTTATTTACAGAAGTTGTGCAAACAGCAACGCTTTACCTTACCTTGAGTTTTAGCGATAATTTGTATGTGCGAGAAACAAGGATTTTGTACGAGAAAAACGTAACATGATGTTTTACGGTAGTATCTGCAGATGTCCACATTTACAAAAGGTTTTAAAGGCTTGAAAGTATATTTTAAGTTCTTTCATTATTCAAGTTATTTCAGTTGTGCAAAATGAGTGGCAAAACGCATGTAAACGGTACACCAAATATATATTTAAATATTAACTAAGACTTTCTTGGCATTAAGTGGTTTACGAGTTTTATAAAATGTACTTTGATCCTTTTTCATTCTAGTTAGATTTAATTTATGATATGTAGCAACAGTTTTACGAACTCGTATGCTTATAAAATATAAATGATAAAGCGAAATATTAATATACTATCCATACCTTTAAACCATTGAATTTAAATTTTACAACCTGTTCACACTCATACTGGTGTAAAAATACTTTTTAAACCAACATGCCAGTTGGTTGCTTGAAAAGGTTTAATATGAAAACATAAAACACACCACTGCAGATACGCCAAAGGTGGGCAATTTATACATATATGTATGAGCGTAAAGAGAACAAATGTCGGCAGATGTTCCCCCAGGAACATATACCTGCAAACTGACCCTAACTTGGTTTCGCATTTCCGCTGTTTTGCGACGTTTCCGCCTCATATGTCAAATACGTCGGACGTTATTACAGCAAAAAATAAAACATTCACAATTTGAACAAAAATTGTATTTACATATTAAATTATTCTTAATTAATTATATATAGAATAATATGTACTAAATACTTTACTGGTTCATTATACAATTCAATTCAATTGCCTCAAAAATGGAATGTCTTATACAAATATAATTTAAACCTATTGGTTCAACATTAAATAAGTCTATAATTAATTTGTACAAAGATTTAAATTATGTTAAAATGTATATATAATTATTGTTAATTTATTATTAATATTATTGTGTTAGTATAATTCAGGATTGGCGATTGCATTCATAATGATTAACAATTGTATAAACAAATTCCAACTAATGCTTTTGGGAAACTATGAACGAATATATAATATATTATATTCTTCAGTTCACTGCATAGGGCTACTATTATTATTATTTTTTAAAATTAAATTACCAGAGTAACCTTAACAATTAATTTTTGTATTCAGGAACACGTGTTTCGAGGTTAACCTCATGATCACATTGCAGCTAATAACCTTAAACCTAAAATATAATATTTTAAATTTAAGTTTAAGGTTATTAGCTGCACTGTGATCATGAGGTCAACTTCGCAACGCGTGTCAGTGAATAAAAAAAAAATATTTTGAAGAGAACTCTGCAAATTTAATAAAAAAATAAAAAAATAAATATATCACATATTGGCAAACTATTTTTTAAGTAAACATCCATAAAAAACGGATTAAATAAATGTTGAAAAATTAAACGAAGGCAAGGAAGAAAACTTCATCACTCGGCTGAGCGATGAAAAGTATGAAACTCTTTCAAAGATTAAAAGGCGGCTCTTTGGAAAGATTTCTTTCGGTAAATACAAAGACTTCAAACTACTCGATGCAGATTTATAAAGTTTATTAACTATTTAATATCAGATTCAGTTAATAATTGACTGGCTATTTGATTTCAAATTGAATAATTAGACAATATTATCCCCTATAATGAAATTAAACATTTTCAAAAGATAGTTAAATTTTTAAATTGATTGGCTTTTAAGGATTAAGTAAAATTAAAACTCATGCCATATAATATTATAGTTAATTATAGTTATTTTACTAATCATTTTGATTAACATAGTACGTGTTGTGTTATTATTACTTACGGGATGTAAGTATTCAAATATGTATTATGTATTCAAATGAGTCTTATAACACTTAAAAATATATTTGAATTTATAATGTATTCACATATCAGACTGTAAACGTGTATAAAATATGGTACAGGGCTGCAAAGTGTTGCATTTAACCATCTTTTATAGATGTTTACCGTCTGATATGTGGATACAGTATAAGTTGAATCATATGTTTAAGTGTTTTAAGTCGCCTTTTATAACATCCCGAATTTTACTAATGTGTTATGGTATTGAAGTAACATACACTGTACAAGGTATTGTAACATGAAATGTAATATGGTACGTAGAGTAATTGTTAGCTTGGTCCCAGTAACATTACGGATATTGAACAGGTAAAACTTGTTTGGGTTTTATGAAGTTAAGCTAGCCAAGGATACAATAAAGGGCTTAGTCCAAAGCTTTATAGCCCGAGATTAAGGGATTAATCCTTAAATTACCAAAATAGATATAGCAAATAATATATATAATAAATAATATATGCTATTAAACCCAAGCAATCAGTGGCTATTGTTCCCATACTTCTGCAGCTTTGATGTACTTTGCTATCACGGTTTTCGTCAGTTTTCAGGTTATGTTCGTTAAATTTTAGGGTTTTACGTAACCGCCCCACTGTAATGCCACAAAAATTACTTATCGTGGAAGTAAAGAAAGTTATTGCCATAGCTATACTATATATTATGAGAGTATAGTCAACCATAGCCACAGCAATAACTTCTTATTGTAAAAGAAAAAAAAGTTATTTTTATAAACACGTTTGGTAGCTACTACAATCCTGTTATTGACAATAATTTATTTTAGTGTGCATTAGAAAGTATTGTAAATATTGCAATAACGAAATTGGAGCCTAAGCAATTCCTCTACCTGTCAGAGCAATAAGTTATTGATGATAAACATATATAACATTATGAGAACCATTAGGATAGTTTGTAGTAGGGGCCTATTTATAAAAATAACTCTTTTTCACTTTTACAATAAGAAGTTATTGCTGTGGCTAAAAGTCCGGTTGACTATTCTCTCAGAATGTATAGTATAGCTATGGCAATACATTTCTTTACTTCCACGATAAGTTATTTTTTGCGGCATTATAGTGGAGTGGTTACGTAAAACCCTAAAATTTAACGAACATAACCTGAAAACTGACCAAAACCGTGATAGCAAAGTACATCAAAGCTGCAGAAGTATGGGAACAATAGCCACTGTTTGCTTGGGTTTAATAGCATATATTATTTGCTATATATATTTTCGTCATTTAAGGATTAATCCCTTAATCTCGGGCTATAAAGCTTTGGACTAAGCCCTTTATTGTAGCCCTGACTAGCTTAACTTCATACAGCCCAAACAAGTTTTACCTGTTCAACATCCGTTTATATAAAACATAGCTTCTCGAATGTGTGCACGATTCGGGTTCAGCTGGCAACGACTTATTTCCTTTTACTTTCTCCCCCTATACATAGTATATGGAGAAAGTATTGTTTTCGTAAAAATTTTCGAATTTGAGTTGTTAGTGGAAATATTCGTTTTGGTGCTCCCTGAACCCAAAAAAGTGGTTTTTACGTGATGTCTGTCTGTGTGTGTGTGTGTGTGTGTGTGTGTGTGTGTGTGTGTGTGTGTGTGTGTGTGTGTGTGTGTGTGTGTGTGTGTGTGTGTGTGTGTGTGTGTGTGTGTGTGTGTGTGTGTGTGTGGATGTTTACAGAGCTAGAGCCCTAACCTATGGGCCGATTTTTATGAAATTTGGTATGTAGGTACTAATCCACGATATCTCCAGGCGTTTTTTTCATTTTTTTGGATTTTTGATTTTTAAGGGTAATTATCCCCCAAAAACCGCCAAAAAACATGAAAAATCCAAATTTCTCAAAAACAGCTCTAACGATTTTGATTAAACTTTCGTGGTTTGTAGAACTTTAGGTTTGCAACAAAATGACACCACCCGCATTTCTTGAAAAATTTGGGTTCAGAAATTACAGGACTTAAAACATCCAAAATTCAATTTTTGGATTTTTTATAAAAAATCATAAATGTTAAAAAAGATTAATATTCACCATTAAAAAGAGCTCAAAAAACTAAATAAATTAGTATTTTAAATTACTATTCTACGATTGCTAGTTACGGAGAAAATTGAAATTTTCATTTAGCGGTAAACACAGTACGTTGTCCAATGTTATTCTTATGGGGAAAACAAATATAACTATTTCTCTCTTATTTACTGATCAATTTCATTAAAATTTGATATGCAGGTCAAGTTAGCATTGACCAACAGATGATGTTCGAAATGTGTTGCTATTTAACCCTGGGGGGGCAAGGGGGCATTTCCCCTCTCAAAACCACTGTGTGTAGCAACGAACTCTATAGTGCCTCCCAAAAAGGGATTTGGGTGGATATTTCTGAAAACTACTATTTTAGACAATTTTCTGTACATTTATCTATACTTCATATTCTATATTTAGTAAATAACAAATATTTTTGTCATTAAAGTTTGGTTAAAAGGGAGAAAGTATGTGTCAGTTTCATGATACCGTTTATTTAAAAAACATGATCGTAATTGCAAATGGAATGTATTTTCAAATGTGTTATATCAGAATATTCTTGTAAAAATTGTCATTCGTATAATGTATCAGTAACCATAACAAGTCGTTACAATAGCACGAAAATAATCTAGCAAGAATATTATCTATTTTCTATTATTATCTATATATTACGTTTTTGACATACGTAATAGTAGGATGGTACATCTTATCTATTGTGCGAATTAAGATCAATCTTTTAGAAAATACCAGAATTGTGCTTACTATTCAGTATTGTTTGGATTATTTTAATATTATTCTTTCAGTGCAGATGGCGGGTTTAGTGACCGAGTTTACTAGACGATACACATGTACACATGAGTACGCATGTACATTTGTAGTTACCACTGGGAGCAACAAGCGAGTACTAAGTACAACAAAGTGCACGAACACGTCAAGCTTTGGTGAGGCACTCTAAGCGGCTATTACGACCAACAAATGTGGCGGCATCGTGCTAAGTCTGACCCTGCCCAAACGTTAATCCACCAGAGTTTTATCAACATATCTTCAAAAGCCGATAAATACAAAGAATTTTATCTAATGCAGGTATAAATTAAAAGGTGTCAGGAAACTTACACATACTTTCTCCCTTTTAGCCCAAACTTAATTAATAAATTACTTTATATTTACTAAATAAATAATACAAAGTATGGTAGTAGTACGGTATAATAACAACTTCTAGTAAACCATATTCAGAAATTTCTACCAAAATCCCTCTTTTGGAGGAAAAACAGAATCATTCGCTGCACACAACGGTTTTAGAAGGGGAAATATTTCGTTCGAACGTTTTACGAAAATAGTTTTTCCATAGGTTGGCGGATAAGGGGAGAAAGTAAAAGTGAAACTATAACCATCTTCTAGAATAAGAATAAAAAGACCGTAATTTTCATATTATTATAATCTGATATAGAGACAAGCTATGTCGTGAAAGATGTGAACCAATTCGTCATCGTCAAAAATGTCAGAGAAGAGCGAGACAAGAGAGTTTTCGTTATATTATGGTAATGTAAGAACCATCATTTATGTTGAAAATATGTTCTTGTAAAATGCTACTTCCTATTGCACTTCCTTATTAAATATTTCTCCATTTGCTTTGCTATTATGACTATAATCAAAATAAGAGTAAGAAAAGTTAAAAAGTTGTTTCTATATATATATATATATTATAAGGGTAAGTTTGTAAAGAATGGTATAGTTAAAAGGGTGAAATCTGAACATTCTATATCAAATGAAAGCTACGAAGAAAAATCATGTGAGAAACCAATCAGTAAACGAATAGTTTTGGTAAACAACGATTCACATAATAAGCGATGATTCTAATTGAGTTTTTCCAAATCACTAAACAAATAATAAACATTTGTTATTTTTAAAATAAATATACAGCCAAAAAATACTAAAAGGTAAAATGCTAAACAAAGGTTAATATACTACTTGCCAAGTCAAAAACAAACAAAGAGCAGAAAAATATTCGGGAAACATAATGTGCACTATTGTATCAGTCTCATATAATTCCTGTAGACCCTTAAAACTGACACAAATATTTTTCAACTCTCGTTTCATGATTGGAGGAGCATTTGTTTACCTTATTACATCACAGCAAAACCCTACATGAAATCTCGGAAGGAAAAAATGTCTTGCAGCTATATCGTTTTAACTGTTTATACAAAAAAATAGAGCATCTGTTTGCGAATAAACCAGGTCGAATGAGAACTAACACCACAATACCACAAGTCTCAAAGCATCAACCCCAATGGACCTCTAGTTAATCAAAGTTTACAAAAGCGCTCACAAATGCCCCTTAATCATGAACGCAGGTCCACGTTTGATCACAGTTTGCAATCAGGCTGCTAAAATAAGCAAACTTACCGTTTTACAAAACGTATCAAACAAAAAGTAAGCATAGTTTAATGAACGATACTAGACTTTTGAAAGGAGTAAGGTTTTTGGTTACATTACACTGCGTTGTGTACTTTTTATAATGACGTCAAATGGACTGATCCACGTTTCCACGTTGGAGCCTGATGGCAGTAAAACAAGCACTAAAAGTTAAGTCCCAAAATTATAACTTCATTTGAACTGGACGACGGAAGGCAATTGAAAAACTTATAAACGAGTTCGCACGCAGCACGCTGACGTGAGGGAAGTGAATTAAAACATAAAAACTTTTAAAACTCAAAATCAGTGTAAAAACATACATTTGTCCAATTTTTATTGAAATCTGAAAACATTGATTTTTTGGCAGTTCTGATACTCCTGGTTTCATTTACTTGCAAAGCTGGGAATACAATTTTGCGCATTATAAGGTTAGTAGAAGGTCTAGACAGGCTTGAAAGTAGGTGTGAGGTTGCTAGGGATGATAAAAGTACTCTATCAAAGGAATAACAGGCTTTTCTAGTGTAAAACCCCCATAAGACAACGTACTGTGTTAAGTCGATACACATTTTCTTTAATAGCTCGGTAAATATTTATGCTAGAATGGCGAGAGAGGGCTTCAAACTTTTGTCTTTTTAATTCCCATCTTTTTACATGCATTGATTTTACACCTGGGGCTTTTCTGACCCTTTTTGGGTCCAACAACTTGAAATTTGAAAGATTAATCCCCAAAAAAAGGGTTTAGAGTTTTCCGATTGTTTTGCCCAACGAACTTGTTCAACCAATTACGGAAAGGAACGTCCATACCAAATTTGAAGTAAATCAGACAAAAAATGCGACCGCTAGAGTGCAAACACATATATATATATATATAACATTTTGAACGACCCCCCAAAACGTGTTCAGAGGGTCACGTTAGGAACTTCTATGGTGGTCCCGGGCTTAGGTTTTACCGTGCGGGTCATACTAATAGTTTACTTTCCAAAGGAAATTCACTAAAAAGTAAGAATATGGCGCATCCAAGACGGTGGAAACAATTTTATATTAGTAAAATAAAGCACTTATTGCCTAACATTGAACACCGGTGATCCATGACTGATATTGATGAAAGATTTAGAATATTTAGAATTTTGAATGATGGACGGGAATTTTAAACTTAATTGCCTACATGTCTATTATGAAGACGCGTTAAGCTGCTCGATCGACTAGAATAGATTATCTAACTTAAAAAAGTCCAAACATAATGTTATAATATCTTGGAGATATTTATGTTCCATATATAATAATATCTAACGGCGAGGTAAACGATGCCGATACAGGTCGTTAAGTTGATGCACGACCGTAATGTGAGGCAGAGGAGACCGGCCAGGCTGATCTATGTAGTTTTACACAGAAGCCGGGAAAATATTGAATCCTCAAACATATTTATTCAATATTTGCATTCAATGTAAACAGAGTAACTGAAAACAAAAAAAGTAAAATGTTCTACCACTCTTAAAAAGATTCATTATTGAGTTGTTATCTTAATCTTAAAAGTGTCTTTAATCTGTGTTATACTTTTCTTTAATCTTTAGTTTATTATGTAGCCAAATTAAAAAGAAATGTTTAGGTACTTCGCGATATCGTACAGTAAAAAACAAAATGGTTTAATAAGCAACTAGAGTTTGAACTTATAAAACCTTTGCACTTAACAAGTTGTTATTTTACTTACGTGTTTGCACATAAAATTGTTGGTAACTTTATAATTAGGTTTGTTGGTAAAAAATAAATGAATTAGAGATTCGTATAGGTACACAAAAAACAAGAAATTAAATTATGAAAACGGAACTATACATTTTACAACACTCCCCTTCAACTAAAATCCAGGGAAACTATTTAAAAATGTTTTAAACCTGATTGGTTAATTTTATTTAACTTAGTTGTGTGTAGTTGTTAGATAGATAAAATTAAAAATATTTATGCTTTTCAACGATTAAATTGTACCGTAATTGGCATTGGTACATTGATATAGTTCTTATAAAATATACGTTTAATTTAATTTTTGCCAATATTTTAAAAGCTCAAGAAAAATCGGTAAGCCAAAGGATGATTCAGTATATATAGGAAATGATAGGATTAGTCATGTTTAAATCTTGCTGAAACTAGAATAAGACAGGATTAAATTATAAGAGAGCAAGAGGGGGTAACCCGACCAGGACGGGACTCCTCATTCAGAAGGCGGCGTGGCTGAGAGTCTGGTCGGCGGTCTTCGTCGTCGGCTGAATCAGTGGTTTACTCCATTTTCCCCCTTTTTGAAGGTATTCTCAACACTTTGTATTTATTATAGTAGCAGGAGTATATAAATTATGTATTGTATTTTCAGGTGATTTTAATGGATAATTTTGTACATTTTAGATTTCTGTAATAATAATTTTGAGTCTGGCTACCGAGTAAACACAGTAAAGTACAAGTTAAGTTGGGGGATTAACCAACAAACTTAAAGGCGTTTAATAACAAACTTTGAGTAATTAAATCAAATAATTTCGAAGCAATTTATACAGCACGGATTGCGCTTGTTTTTTGCTTCAGGGTTCAAGAGTATGGGGAACGAACATCAGAATAATTGTCCTATCTATTTCCTACCA
>OY776115.1:53603596-53886096 GCA_963675035.1 Allygus modestus | reverse complement strand
ATAAAAAAAATCTAGTAAACAAATAATAATCAAATCCGTATACAATACAAACACCACCGTGTCCATAGAAACCAATTGTACCTCATGGTGTTCATGGTACCCCGTTCTTTGACCATATGTTTTGTTGATGCCGAGGGAAAAATGGCTGCCACCTTGTAGGCTTCACTTTTTTACCCCTGACGGAGCTCCGTGATTAATCTTGTTGGCAAAAATGCAGACGAAATGGCAAATCAGTAGTGCCAACACTATTACATACAAGGATAAACTAAACCAAAGCAACTGAGCAGTTGGGAAAGTGGTCTGGAGTTTAAACCCCCGTTTATATTTAAACCAGTTTAACTTAAACCTCATTTGGGGAAAGCGGCCCTAAGACACAGTATTGTGCTACATAGGGCAAAGGTTGTATACATTTTAAATCGAGTAGAGAGGAAAATTTAGTAATTTGATTTGTATTCTTAGTTCAATAATACACGTAATAAAGCAAATTATGTTTAATACATTCAGTTATTTTGGTTGCTGTTAGATCATAGAAATATTAGTCATGTTTTTATTTATCCCACTATTATCTCTCTTTCCATATTAAACTTTATATTATTTTCCATAGTAATGGTATTAATTTCGTGGTTTTGCTTGATAATCCTTCGTGATAACCTTTGGTTTTGGTTTTACAGAATTTGATCGACGTTCTTTTAAACCTCAACATGAAAATGCACTTCCGTTTGACCGAAGTTTATGTAACGCTAACTTTTTGATTGACTGCGGTGATCCATCAGAACTTTGGCGTTTGCTTTGTTTCCCTTGATTTACATCATTGAGTATCAAATTGTATTTTATGTTTGGTTGTAAGAGTGAACGCTGTCGGGTAGTGAACGGCGCGGCGTGGTCGTAGTTAAAATAGGTGTTAAAAATGTATTTTATTCATAATTTGCCTCCTGGATTGAAAATCGACTTGAAGTAATAGGTTAACGTACCTTAGCCTGTTTTGAACAGTGAAATGTGAAATTTTCATAGCGTCCTGACACCGTAGAACAAATAATTTATAAAAAGCGCGTGGTGGTGAATTGAGACCATGGAGGAATTGTTACTGCAAAGGACAATTCAATGCATTAAAATTGAGGTGGATGAAACTGCATCCAAACTTGCACGCCCCCTCGCAACTGACGATAAGATGGCAAAAGTGCTCCCCTTTAGCATGGGAAAGACAGGGAAATACGCTTCGCACGCTTGGTTGAATTAGAATTCCCGCCAAGATAATTGGTTTTTGGCCAAATGGATTTTTGGTTTGTATTCCTGATTAAATTCTCAAGACGTTGATTCAAAATATTATCAAATATATTATATAAATATTTAGTAAATGGAATATAAACTTAGAAGGATTATTTAAAATTCTCGACATGCGCTCTCTTCAATTACGTTTTTGAACATTGTCTGCCTTGTTTATCCAAATAACATATTTATTCATGTTCCTAAGTAGTTGCTCGAATTTTTGATACCAAGTATTAGTATATTTGGTATCATAAGTATATATTCATATATAAGTTTGGTATTTTTTAAGTACAAATTATAATAATAAAACAAATATTTTGAAAACACTCAACGCGCGCTCAATACAATGGCAAAAAAAAACTAATTCATGTTGCTTACCAACTGCTTAAACTTTTAATACAAATTTTAACCATGTTTGAATGTTACTTTTTTAATGACAAAATATGTAACTAAGAATAGTTATATACATCTTTGGACCTGCTCGTCCTTTCAATTAGCTCCTGGGCTATACAATAAACTGAAGGTTTTTTTCCCTATTCAGTGCTAAAACTTTTAATACCAAATTTAACTATGTTCGTGTGGTATATGTTTTCTAAAAGTAATGATAGACTTAGAACAATTATAAAAATCTTTATACGCGCGCTCTCTTTAATTAGTTTTCTTGCCAATAAAATGTGTTTATGCACAGACAAACTATTTATTAATGTTCCTAATTTAGTGCTCGATCAGGTAATAACCGATATTAATCATTTCTGAGTGTTTTATGTTTAATAGCAGTAATAATTACTCAGAAGAACTATAGAAAACTCTCAACTCAAGCTGACCTTTAATAGCTTTCTGGGCAATTTGGAACCAAATAAAAAGTAAACTAACGATTCCCCTCCGCTTATTAACTGCTGAACCTTTTAATACCAAATTTAACCATATTCTAGTGGTATGCGTTTTACACAAGTCACAATAAACTAGAAGAATTACACCAACCTTTAACCCGTGCTCACTTTATTTACTTCACTTGCCAAAATGATGTGTCTTCACACAAATAAACTACTGTATTTATTTATTGTGCTCGATCAGAAACTGTAATAAGGTATTGCAGCGCACGGTCCCGGTGGCGTGGCGGCTGCCTCCCCTTCCCCCGCAACAGTAAGTGCAGTCCGCGGCGTGGCTTCACTATCCGTCCGCCGTGACCATGGAGGTAATCTGGAGAGGACATGCCAATGCTTTAAAATTAGGGCCGAAGAAGGCAGGCACGCCCCCTTAGAACTGGCGATAAGATGGCAAGCGAGTGTATAAGATGGTAAAAGCGCTCCAGTTTAGCACGGGGAAGATAGGGAAAAACGTGTCTCGCGATTAGTTGAATTATAATTCCCGCCAAGGTAATTGGTTTTTGGCCAAATGACTTTTTGGTTTGTATTCCTGATTAAATTATCGAGATGTTGATACCAAATATAACCATATATATAATATTAATATATAGTAAATGGAATCGAAACTTATAAGAATTACTGAAAATATTTTACATGCGCTCACTTTAATTTTGTTCTTGGACATTCTCTAGTTTTTGTATCCTAATCACCAATTTATCCGTGTTCCTTATGAGCTGCTCGAACTTTTAACACTAATTTTAAGCATATTAGACTTTTATTCTTTAAGTGAAAATTATAAGAATACAATTTATTTTTGAAAACTCTCAACCCACGGTCACTTTAATTAGGTTCCTACCCAATAAAAAGTGTTTTTATGGCTACAATAACTACTGATTCATGTTAGTTACCGAATACTTAAACTTTTAATACCAGTTTAACGATGTTTGAGTGTTATCTCCTTTATAAAATAAATAAATAACTTGCAATGTCACATAAACATGACTATACATTCATTTTAATTTAGTTTTATTGTAAGGTACTATTTTGGGGTGGGGTACAAATTGTACCTTTTTTGCCTCGGATAGGTCACTCGTACGAGAATGTCCAGGGCTCAATTTAAATTTTTTTTTTTTTTTTGGTTCGGGCTCAGATTAATTAATCACATCAGGTGATTCAGCACTAGTTGATTCATCATTGCCCATTTAATGTTTAAATGGAAACAAATTTTGAAAAGGTGATTTAATTTTATTTTTGTTGTGAAATGCTGCTTAGGCCCTATCAAATAAGAAAATAAAACTGAAATGTATTCTTTGCGGAACAAAAACGCCCTTTGCCAGAAGCTAAGGAGCTAAACTAAAATAAAGTTTTGTAATTGAGGCTTGTACAGCAGTTTCACCTTTGGTATTAAACAAAACCAGAACTATATAGTTTTCGCTAAACTTGTTGTTGGACGGACGGACTCGACTTCAGCATAATTATTTAAAAAATGTGTAACCAAATCGGCAAAGTAAATAACTTTACTATTCAAAATGAATGATTACGTATATTTTTCCCCATTCATTTGTAACAGAGCTATTTCGCTCTGATTTGATGTAATGACTGCTAGGAAATTAAAATCATTTTTACCTAAAACCGATTTAAGGTAAATTAATTTTCTTTTAACAAAATAGTGTATTTCGGACCCTTTTTATCCCCGGGCTAATTCACCCTGGCCTGACAGTAAAAGATCTTCAAGAAATATAATTTACTCTTTTCACAGAGTTATTTCACCCTGGGCCTATGTGATAAACAAGATTCTGTGGGGTCAGTTATATTTTCTGTCCGATTAAAATATAACTAAAATACTTTCTTTGTGCAGCTAAGTTCTGCCTAGCTAAAAAAAATTTAATGTCTTCTTAAAGCCAACCTGAAATAACAACTCAAAGTAGGGCAGACTGTTGTAATCCTACTTTGGATTTTTAAACACTAACATCCGTTTGCTAGATCTACTCCGATCAAAACAAAATCGTAAAAACTAAAATAATATATTCAGTTTGCCCTATACCTATAGTTAAATCTCGGCAGGAACAAAATCTACTAAGACCAGTGTTATTTCACTCTGATATCGCCCTTAATAAATAAAGCACAATATTTTTTTTCCCAAATCCAAACCAGCACTTATGGTTTATTCTAACCGTATTTAATACTTAATTTGCCTTTCTTAGACAAATAAACTAATTAAAATAACATAGGTGAAACTACGGGTATACGCATTCACCATACCTGTATATAATCGCCGTTTAGAACAACTTCGCCGACTTCGACTTAATTTCAAGCCTCTATTTGCAAGCACACCTCTTTTGAGGTTAGGAGGATGTTACCAGCTATGCGCCGGTCGGGAGAATGAGCTCTCGGGCCTGGTCTGTCGAGGGACTCGATGTTTCCCCCACTACTCCCCACCATTGGCGACGGTGGCGCCGTGCGTGGCCGCCGCCGGAACCTGCCGTTCATTCTTAACTTTCGCCGCTCTACCGTAATTAAACCGAATCATTTCTAACAAACACAGTAAAAAAAATTTTGTTTCTATATTTTCCACTCATTACACCCCCTACTTACTTTCTGATAAAAAAACAAGTGAAAAAAAATTGTCTTACCTTATGCGGCAACTGACGACGATTTCCGGTAACCAAATCTTACAACAAAACAGAACCCTTACTACTATGGCCGCCCCCTCACTGCTTTTCGACCTTTGACCCCTGACTTCACGCCCGCGCCCCCTCCCCCCTCCCCGCCCACGCCTCTCCCCCTCCCCCTCCCCACCCGCCCTTCCCCTCCCCCGCACCTCCCCTCCCCCGCACCTTCCCCTCCCCTCCCCTCCCCCGCCCCTCCCCCTCCCCCCCCTTCAGTCCCGGCCTCTCATACCACTTTACCTAACCTACACTAGGACCGTGTTGCCAACCTGGTTTTTTTTTCTGTGTAGTGCTGCCAACCTATTTTTTTAAGATTACTTCACCCTAAGTTATACTGTTTGTTATATGTATATAATTATTACGTCACGCTACTTTCGTTTGCTGCGCTCGGCCCCCTCTCACCCGCTTGTTTACTTATCCGAACATCTTACTTACCCGAACATGATACTTGTCCGAACCTGTTACGTATCCGAACATGGTAGTTATCCAGCCAGCCCACTGGACCACCCCCCGAGGCGAAACTCAACTCCTTGAGCAAAGCTCGGTCCCCCCTCCCCCTCCACAACCCTCCCCTCCCGACCCTTCCAATCATTTTACCTAACCTACATTTGGACAGTGTTGCCAACCTGGTTTTTTTTCTGTGTAGTGCTGCCAACCTAATTTGTTTCGATTAAGTCACCCTTAGTTATACTGTTTGTTTTATATATATATATATATATATATGTGTATTACGTCACACTACTTTCATTTTCTACGCTTGGCCCCCTCACACTGTCTATATAGCTTTTAATACCCTTCCTCTGTTAAAATATATTAGTAAAATATGAAGTAGTACCAGGTGTATCAGATCAGACTGAAATAAAATCTATGCGTTTATAAAACAAAAGTTGATATTTGTAAGTAGTGATTTCTCTTTACGGTGGAAATCATACCTTGTGGATAATTTTATATCCTTATCGGGTTCACCACTCCTGTTTCAACTTGTCCAGACCTGTCACTACTTGTTCGGTAGATATGACCCCTATAGAGCTCTATAACTTATTTGCTATGCCAAACCTTTTTCACTTGTAATACTGTTTCATTATATGCTTTTTAAAACTAATTTCATCTAAATTGTACCTTGTGTAAGTCCAATACTAAACTATGCAAACAAGGGAAAATAATAAGTAATAAATTACAAACCAAACTTTATTGATACATTTAATTGGTCTACTATTTACAAAAACAGTAATTAAGTGAAAAATCAAACAAATTCAATTCCTTTTCCGATTCCCCGGTATACCAGAGACAGTCTGTCGCCCTCTCCTTTGTTGTAGCTCTCGATGGCGGCGTCCGAGAGGATAGCGAGGAACCTGTGTGGGAGGTAGACGTTCAGGAGTAGGTCATCGCTGGTTATACCTTCAACGACGGTGGTGCGGATTGTTTCGCCGAAACGTGTTTGCGCTTTTCCAAACTGGATGATCTTGTAGGGGATCATCGGGCTGAGATCGCTGATTCTGGTATATTGCGGCACGTAACAACTGTTCAAGTGTACTTTCAAATCGGCAGTGTCCATTGTCGATTGGTTTTATCTCCCCGTAACTGCTGCTGCCTCTCGTCCAGGTGGCGTGGAACTGACTGAATCTCAACTAGATAATTTACTTTTGGTAGTGGTGGGGGTGGGGTGGTTGGAGGGAGTGGGGGAATGGTTTGGGGACAAAAAAAGTCCCAGATGCAGGGAATATTTCCCTCCGATATACTTCTTTTTTATTGGTTGTGGTATTGAACCAGTTTCAACACGTTATTCAATGCGCACATCTTTTTTGACTTTCCGTGAAAAAAACAATACACATTCGATGTCGTCAGCACCTTTAAAGAAGGGTAGGCTTCCAGGTCGATCACTAGACACGATCTGAAAAATTCTTTAATATAGTTTGCTTTTTCCAGTCCCTTTACGTACACTACCGAAGAATACAGAATGGAGTACAACTGTCTGTGTAGCGCTTGAATGGTTGTGTCACCGTCCTGCCAGCGTAGCCCGTGATAGTGATTGGTCGTCCACGTACACTGTTTCTTGGTTTTGGCGTCCAAAGTGGTGTATGGGCACGGAGATTTCACTGTCCAATGTTGAATGGTGGTTCCGTCCGACGTGGCAACTGCAAATTCCTTAACTACGAATTCGTTGTTTGGGTTTTTAAAGCCTTGAAAATCAACAAACAGGTCCATGTTCCGCCCGAAGCGACCGGCACCGCCTGAGGTTAGAATGAGAATGAGGCCTGCCGGGCTAGACAGCGGCTCGTTCTATCCCCACTACTACCTCCCTACCACTAACTCCTTTCCAATACCTCTCCCCACCACTATTGCCCCCTCCCCACCCGTTCTCCTCCTCCTCCTCCAACTACAACCAACTATCTTTCTAATATTATCTTTTCAAAAACTGGACAGGGACAAGGATTAATAATAATAACAGCGTTTCAAATACAGACACAAGTACGTATTTTATAAATCAAATCCTCTTATATATATATATATATATATATATATATATATATACGCCTTTTACACACACACACACACACACACACACACACACACACACACACACACACACACACACACACACACAAAATTAATGTTTTTGAATAACAAAATCAGGCGATACACCCTGAAAGTTTCCAATACCAAAAAGTGGATATTGGAAATAGTAAAGAAAGATTATTTTTGAAACCTCACACAAAAAATAATAAGTGATAGCTTAAAAAACAAAACAACATTACCCTATTCAGCTGTAAAAACAGCTAATCTATACTGAATATAGATGATAATGGGAAAAACTAAAAATCTAAAACCCAAAGACCACAAATTCTAAAGTTATTTTAAATGCAAACAAACTTTTCTCCCCGCCAGTCTGCCTCGAATGTATACGGATTTTTCCGTTTGCGGGGCCTAAAATTCTCCCCAACCCGGTACTCTTCTTCCCAAACCATCAAATACCGGATCTCGTTCTCAATCTCTGCCAAATATACCGACGCGATGTTGTCATGTATAGTGGCTGTCTCGCTCTCTTCATTATAACACAACCACTCTAAATCGTTACGCGGTTGCCCACACCATCTGCTTAGAAACTCATGAATGCTAGAGTCGATTGAGGACCACACCCGGGATGGGGAGTCAGGTATCTCGCGCATGCAGTCGGCCGAAAAGTCATTACTGTTAGGCTCCAGATGCTTGAACCGATACAATACGTCACTGCAGAGCATACATTCTTTGCATCCTCTCACGAGTAATATGTGATACTGGCAGACCAGATCATCAAACTTGTGCGGCAAACCACACTGTTTAACCTCGGGTGAAAAAGGTAAAATATCCACACAGTTATAATTTTAACAAAATACAGTAAAATAAAATTCGATTTAGCTAGGAACTACTGGGTGGGTAGTTTTATAGCTTCATTTTTCTGTATGTTTTGGAATTTATTTAAAAATTATTTGCGTACACCTCTTAGCGTTACCCAGAGGACACCACGAGGAGGTGGGTGTACGTCGCCCTCCACACACACACACACACACACACACACACACACACACACACACACACAAAACACACGCACACAAGTAATATTTTAATTTTAGAATCAAAATATTAAAATCCTTTAAATTCAGAAACTAATAAAACTGTAATATTTAATAAAAACTTAAAATCTAAAACAACTTATAAGACCTTTAACATCAGCTGTTATAATAACACGAGTAACTTATTAGGACCTAAGAGACACACACACCCCTATGTAAAACCAACATGGCATCTGCCCATGTAATTATCAAAACAAAACGTAAGGAAACAAAACTAAATACTTCTACAACACAACAAAAAAAAAAAAAATTGTAAAAACAACAGATACAAGTCGCTGAGCACCATCAGCAGGATTAGTATTGTTGCCTACTCATAGGTTTTAATCCCGGTGCTCAACGTTTTGTATCTGCTGGATCATCTCATGGTCGTTGAAGGCGTCCGATTCGTACCCTTCGTCTGACTGGACGTACCGGTTCACCCCGGCCAGGCCAACGTCAAGGCCTAAAAACATCTGGCGACGTAACGTTGCCCTCATCACGCCATGCGCCAGGCGACGGCGGTGCAGCGGGATTACCCGCACACCCTCGTGGTAGGGCTTTACAATTGCCACATACCACAAATAAGGGCTACCAAACTTGAGAATAATTTCGACGCGGTCCTCAATCCGCACGTCAGAGACCACGACTTTCATTTTCCTGTTATCTGCCAGGAGATCTAGCGTCAGTAGGCCATTCCGTAGGCGGTAACCCCTGACAAAGATGTCTTGGGCATTGAGGTCGATGGTCTCCACCATCATAACGTGTGATGGGCCAACGCCATCGTTTATGCTACGGCGAGCTCGCAGGGTATGCAAAATCATTTCAAAGAAAAGCTATGAATCACTAAGAGGAGAATAAAGAAATATAAACTATGAATATATTACTAAAAGAATTAGTAGGAGAAAGAAATAAACGGTTGGTCAGGAAGAAACAGGAAGAATATGTTTCCACTATGAGCGCAAGAACGCAAATGAGCTCCTGGGCGGCTTGTCCCCTCTATTTATAAAAACTATCGGGTCGAATCGAACAACGACCGAGTGAAAACCACCGAAAACAATCGAATGCCGATTCGGTTGTTCCCATAAGAACCAATGACAGAAGCGATGAAAGTTAAATTATATTCGATAAACATCCGAATGAAACAATCTGATCATGGCGGGGGTATACAAAGACGGGATATTTGTGGAGGGGGTATTTGTGGAGGGGATAGTTGTGGAGGGGGTATTTGTGGAGGGGGTATTTGGAGGTAGGGGTGAGTGACGTGAGAGAGGGAAACACGTGACGTCAGGGATCAAAGGTCAATTTCGTCACAGGGAGGTAGGTGTGTACTATAAAAGAAAGTGGAATAATTAGTATGATGTATATAAATTATGAGTCGTTTTTTGATAGAATAATTAATGTAGAAAGAGTAGTTTTTAAATAATGTGTAGTTGTAAAAGCGTAGTTTTAATCCTTAGTATAAGTTGTAATGTTTGTAAGTAGATTAAGGAACATTTGCGCACACCTCTTAGCGTTACCCAGAGGACACCACGAGGAGGTGGGTGTACGTCGTCCTCCAAAAATAAGTGCATAACATAGAAAATATTTTGTTCAAACAGGCAGTTGAAGAATACCATGCAAAGACAACACTCAAACCATAATCATAGATTATTGTTGCAAGACAATATGAAAGAAGAAAATAATAACAGGCAAAACAGAAAAAAAGTCTCAGGGTAGAATAACTACACCCTGGGTCGTTTCGTACCAAAAGGTAGTGTGTCAAACTCGCCAACACGACGACGTTTGTTGTACACTACCCTGTACGTTTTAGACTCAGGACGTGTCACAACCAAGCCTGTTGTTGGCCGAGCAATCTTTTTGGGTATCCGAACTACAGACGCCGGGGCATCGTTAAGAATCATCTCCTTCAGGGTAGAAAAACACACGATGCTCCGGTTGCTGTAGTTCATGGTAATTCCACGTACTTTACAGGCCGTCTTGTACTCGTTGGGGCCGATGCGTATTAGATACGCGTAGTTCTTGGGACCGCCTGATACGAATTCGACGATGTAGGCATCCGGCCCGTACTTTGCCAACTCGTCAGTCATTTGCCCCAAAAACTCTCCGGCCTCGATTACTTCCTCACCAGGCTTCTGGGTGAACAAAATGCTGTCCGTATCAAAATATAACACGCGTTCACCCAGCCGCTCGAGGTAGGAGTACAATTTCAG
Source organism: Allygus modestus (assembly GCA_963675035.1). Taxonomy (NCBI): domain Eukaryota; kingdom Metazoa; phylum Arthropoda; class Insecta; order Hemiptera; family Cicadellidae; genus Allygus; species Allygus modestus. The sequence continues at coordinate 53,875,495 of OY776115.1, read as the reverse complement.
ACGAGCCTGTGCGGTAACGAATGCCGCAATCACTACATTTGTGTAGGGATGCGGAGCGATAGCTTCCTTCAGGTCGTGCCAGTTGACGAACATCAGCTCGTCACTGACCGGAAGGAGCTCATCGACCTCAATGCTGGGATCCGTGAGGACATCGAGCAGCTGGCCTCGTGTGCGCACCACAGACGTATGGGGTAGGTCGTCACGTTGACCCCATTTGCCCCAGAAGGAGTTTAGGCAGGTCTTGCCGATGGCTCTTTTCCCGGGGTTGAAAGAAATATTGTCGGGATCGAGCCTGATTCGCTCCTTCTGTTCGTATTCACGAATGAACCGGGCTTTTAGTGCGTCTGTAGTGCACCACTCGGGCCAGCCGCTAGCCTCAACTTTCAGTTTTAAAAATTTATTAATATAGGAGGCAAATAGGCCTCCTGAGTTGGCGTTGAGATCGTACGTAGTCGTCTCGTACTCCCAAATCTCGTGGATTTTTACTATGCGATAGCCGAGCTGCAGAGCCTTTCGGACTTCGCATGTCACCCACGTCCCCGAGAGAGTTCGCTGTTCTGGACTATGCTCACAGTCCCCCTGCTGCATGGTTTTGGCACATGTGCGGCAAAGCGCAAAACAAAGCTTGCCGTTGAAACGCGCAGGGAGGACTGGATGGAACAAATCACCAGGGGGGAGGATATCGAGATGAACGAGCCCCTCGATGTTTGCAATATCCTGCGGACAGTCTGTACCCGAGTGAATCTTTGGGTGTTTCACCGGGAATGTCCCGTACTTGCAGATGTACGGGTACAGACTGCAAACATCCAGGTGCAAAATCTTCTCATTTTCTCCCACCCTGTGATACAATTTGGTGGCATTGGTCCTGCCACCGAAAAAAGCGTCTCGAGGATCGAGAGGTGGAGCGGCGATGTCATGTCTGGAGTCGATAAACTGCTGAATCGCTGGGTTACCTTTCATCATGGCTGAAAATTGGCAACCCCACATTTCAACTACTGTAAACCCGTTGCGGCGCAGTAGTTCGGTTTTGTCGAGTGTCCTCTCGTACCGGGAATTCATAGTTTCCCCTGAGGGTCCACTCTTGATGGGGGCGTCACGGCTTTTGAAACAGAGAGGGCACCCGTGATACCAACAACCGTGATACTCCCACACTGTTTTGACATCGCCGTCCTCGCTGAAACCATCCACTTTCCGGCCACAAATCTTCTTCTCGCGTCCATTCCCTGCATGCTGGATGTATATCCCCTGCGAGTGAGCTTCCCACATCAACCAGCAGAGCGCCTCACGAGACTGGCGGTCAGCGAGGCGATATCCTCCGGCAGGTAGGACGGAAATCGTGTCTCGTGGAAGGTGATTTGTCCTGTACGCTGTCATACAGGCTCCGGCTATGGTCACTGCCTGCCTGAACGGGTCGACACTGTTTTCAGAAAGAAAACCTTCCCTGAATTTCAGACAGGCAAGCCGTAGGATTCGGACATCCTGAGAACAGTAATTCAGTAGTTCCGCCCTGAAGTCAAATACATAACCAGGGTCCTGTGAAAAAGGAGTATACCACTCGAAGAACCTTTTTCTTTCTTCCACGGACATATCATCGCAGCCGTACATGTCAGGAGAGGGGATGGGGCCGGTGTAGTTTGAGTTTTCAATTTTATTAAAAAAATGAGGAAAGTACCCTTTTACCGTATTTTGCAGATTGAACGTTTTGGGCAACTTTGCCAGACCCTCGAGGAGAAAATTCAGTGAGTCGATGAAGTGAAGGTGTGAATACTTCAACGACTGAATTTTCGACCCGGTCATAATCAACTCTGGGGCCCAGCCGAGTTCCTCAATCATGTGACGCAGAACAAATTGGCCGTCGTACGCTTTAAAATTGTGAGCAATGACGACAACGTCCTTGTACTGCGGACGCGGTTCGGCAAGGTAGGCAACGAAATCCTTGACTGTGTTAACACCCTCAAAGACGCTGCGCCGTTGGCCGCAGAATCCACAATTGTGGTCAGAATCAAGAACGTTTACACAGGTCGGGCAAACTTGTTCCGCGATGCACAGATTGGGAATATGCTCGAATACACCTTGGTTGCCAGGGACAGGGGTCTCTTGTGTACACTCAAAATCGAAAAACACAAAAAGAAAGGGTTTTTTGGGTGCGTAAAGTTTGGCTGGCTGCACGTAACACAGATGGTTCGGTGGGACAAATTTGTCACAAATAGTGCAGAATGACTCCCCGCAAACATGGACTCTCTTCTTGCGTTCTAGACTGTATGTATTCAAACACTGACCGCACTTTTTCAAAGTCTGACATGCCGACTGGTTTCCAAACGATGGAAGAAAGTGGCGTTGAAAACACGCCCGGCCATAGAAGGAACGATTGCACACGTTACAGTTGACGCGTTCATCGTCCTCACAAAGCCCCGACTGTATACAGGCAGGACATTTGGTGGGGCAACGATGACGTGTGACACGGGAAGAATCAGCATATTTGCAGGGGCGGCAGTATGTTTTTGCAGTGAATGCGCCGGTAACAGACGTAATCACGTTATAGTGATTATCGCCAAATATCAAGTCGATGTGTTTTCGCGGATGGTCAGGAGTACCTACAGGCCCTTCAAACATTGTTTCGCGACCTCTTCGGTCGGTAAACACCGTAATACAATACTCGGTTAAGTATTGTTGGAAGAGTCGCAACTCTTCCACCCCACCGCCGTTCACAGTCAGGTCGACATTAGCCTCACGGCACAAACGTTGAGCCAGTGCTAACTGCAAGCTTCTCGGCCCATGTCGCCCCGAAAACCAAATTTTATTGTATTCGGTAGCAGCTGCGGGTGACTCGTGTTTCTTTAGAAATGCTATCGCTACAACTAGGGCACGAGCTAAGCACAGGTTGTCATTTTTATTTATTATTGTAACTATTGCCTTCTTCTTTTTGCAAAACGTATGGAAACTGGACGTATAATCAATCCTTTTATGACGTATTCCTCCCATAGGCATTCGAACATGAAGCAATACAACCCTTAGGGGACCAGCAATAATAAATCGCTCGTTGCTTTGAATGCAACGCTCAAGTAGTTGCAACAGAACGTCAATGGAGAATTGGTCCATGCGACGCACACTGATGCCGATAGGGCGCTGGCCGACACGTGCAGCGCTATTAAATGTAAAACCCACTCTGTCTTGGGGCGCAACATTATCATCAATCAGATGACGGATCAGTCCAGCAAAGGTTTCACGCAACCAACCGTAAGGGTTGTCATGAGGTTGGGGAGGATCGATTAGGACAGTGACTTCGCGTGCCAACAGTTCAAAGTTTCTGTACTGTCGAGCACGCTCATCGATAATGCGGTAGTTGGGTTCTGGAAGATTTACAGGTAGCACATCCCCTACAACATCAAAGTCAGGTACAGGGATAGGGTCGGGGCTGCCGAGTTGTGGCATGGCGCAGGTGAAGGAGGGGCCGGGCATTGAGCGGGAGGTAGACGGAAGGGGTACCACATCCATACGGAGTGGCGGACGGAAGCCTTCGCCCTCTAGAACGGGGTCAGAAAAGTCAACTCCCTCGACAAGATCTGCCACATCTTGCGAGGAGAGTTCTAGCCCTGAAAAGGGTGATTTGTCCACAGGCCGTGGCGGACGGAAGCCTTCGCCCTCTAGAACGGGCTCAGAAAAGTCAACTCCCTCGACAAGATCTGCCACATCTTGCGAGGAGAGTTGTAGCCCTGAAAAGGGCTGTTTGTCCTCAGGAGGAGGTAGAGGTGGTGTCGCAGACATGATTAGACAGGTCGATGTTACCACTGGGAGAGCAAGAACCCAAATGAGCTCCGGGACGGCTTGCCCCCTCTATTTATAAAAACTATCGGGTCGAATCGAACAACGACCGAGTTAAAACCACCGAAAACAATCGAATGCCGATTCGGTTGTTCCCATAAGAACCAATAGTAGAAGCGATAAAAGTAATTGCTAACAGCAATGTTATAGTCGATAAACATCCGGATGAAATAACCGAATGAAACAACCGAATGAAACAATCTGATCATGGAGGGGGGAATTCGAGGAGGGGAGGATTTGGTGGTGGAGGGGAACCAGTAAATGGAAAATTATACGGTTTTAGCTTATACTATAGGAAGTGTAAATGTATAACTGCCGCTATGAATTGTCGAACTGCGCATGTTATAATCCAATTTAAATAACCAGTAAATATAAAAACATAATTTAAGCGAATAAATACTACACCATCCTGTAGAGTATAAATACTGGCTAGTCTTAAAGATCCTGTCAGTAATAAACATGGATCCAAGGTGGAAACATCCTTTTTCGGCCATCATAAGTGGTCCCAGTATGGCGGGCAAGTCGCGGTTTGTTAAAAGTTTCATACAAAATATGAACAGAATGTGTGATTCAATGTTCGCCGAGGTTTATTGGTATTATGGGGCTTGTAAGCCTTCAAATATCAATGTTTCTGTACGTTTCAAACCTGGATTACCCCACATGGAAGACTTGGAGGATACCGGATCACCAAAACTCGTTGTTATAGACGACTTGATGAACAAAACTGACGAGAATGTAGTGGATATATTTACCAAAGGGTGTCATCACTGTAATATCAGCGTGTTTTACATAACTCAAAATATTTTCCATCAGGGCAGAGGCCAACGCGACATTTCACTAAACGCCCACTACATTGTATGTTTTAAGAACCCCCGTGACAAGGCACAAATCCGTCATCTTGCTAATCAAATCTGGCCTGACAATCCCCGATTTCTTCTGGAAGCCTACACTGATGCGACATCAGAACCTCATGGATACCTATTAATGGATCTAAAACAAGACACCCCGGATGAATATCGTTTCAGAACAAAAATATTTCCTTCTGACGAAGTAAACTATGTATACGTTAGTCGCAAATAAACTGTGTTGAGTTATCTCTTGTGTTTGATGTCTTTATCCCGTCCTTTTGACATTGTAAGAATAGCTCGGGATAAAACCAGTATTTAAGACGAAATACAATATTTTACAAACTCGATTCGTCTTACTGACATGCAAAATACGGTAGTTTGTCTAACTACATGCTGTCCGACCAACGAAGCAATTGTCATTAATATGAAACAAACCATTTTTAGTGGGAAACCGTACAATAAGTGCAATGTTCATATTGTAGACTTAATACGACTGCTGTCATTTTGTCTTCTAGCTAAACATTTCACGAAACATAAAACATTTACCACAAATACAATTATTGCCGACAATCTCTACTAGCGCAGTTTCAACGATTACAGCGCTACGGTAAAAACTATTAGTTACTAGTTTCAACTGTCTCTACTAGAGTGCAGGGTTAGGTGGATTTTAGCGCTACGGCGGGACTCGGTAATTTACTATTACTATTAGTTTAAACTGTCTCTACTAGAGTGCAGGGGCAGTACCTCAGGCCGCTTCGCGTCTTATCTAAGCCTGCCGGCTGTACAGTATTATTTAGATAAATATCGTTTTATTGTTTAGCCATATCTCGTCCCATTTACCTTAAATCGCGCTGATAGTCGTTGGTCTCCATAGCTGAGTTGTCAGCGGCGTATTCCTCCTGGCCAGAGGTTACGTTAGGCACGGGTTCGATTCCCGTCTGGAGACCAAAAAAAAAAAAAAAAACTTGGTTGGTGTATATGCATAAATCATACAACTAGTGGGTTCGCCTTAATACTAAGATATCATCGGGTAAGGGAAATCAGGCTACAAGTTAGCTGGTTGTATGAGTTTGTGTATATATAACAACCAAGTTCCGGCTCCCAGTTTTGCACAAAAAAAAAAATTTAGTTAGTTTGTTTTCTATCCCTAGGTGAATGGGTAATTTTAAAACTTATTTTTAAAATATATTTTTAAAATACTCATGTAGTAGGAGTATGCGAGACTAGGACCAATAGAGGCTGTATCGCGTTGTCTAAGTTTCGGTCGGTAACTCTGAGAGTAAAATAAAGATCTACATATGTTGGGTTGGCACCACTGTGGGTGCCGGCACGGTGCGAGGATATGAGCGAGGCGGGTCTGGGAATCTGTGAAGTCAGGGGGTAAAGATCGAAAAACAACCGGAGGGGTGGTCCAGTGGGCTGGCTGGATAACTACCATGTTCGGATACGTAACAGGTTCGGACAAGTAACAAGATTGGATAAGTATCATGTTCGGGTAAGTAAGATGTTCGGATAAGTAAACAAGCGGGTGAGAGGGGGCCGAGCGCAGCAAACGAAAGTAGCGTGACGTAATAATTATATACATATAACAAACAGTATAACTTAGGGTGAAGTAATCTTAAAAAAATAGGTTGGCAGCACTACACAGAAAAAAAAACCAGGTTGGCAACACGGTCCTAGTGTAGGTTAGGTAAAGTGGTATGAGAGGCCAGGACTGAAGGGGGGGGTAGAGGGGGGGAGAGGGGGGAGGGGGAGGGGCGGGGGAGGTGCGGGGGAGGGGAGGTGCGGGGGAGGGGAAGGGCGGGTGGGGAGGGGGAGGGGGAGGGGCGTGGGCGGGGAGGGGGGAGGGGGCGCGGGCGTGAAGTCAGGGGTCAAAGGTCAAAAAGCAATGAGGGGGCGGCCATAGTAGTACCCTTTATAACTCCCTTCCTATAATTATTCCTTAACTAACTTCGGACAACCAATCCTTTGTTGCCAATAACCAACAAAACATTCTTGTTTATTTTAAACTGAAAAAAAATCCCTCTTGGGATAAGACAAAAATGAAAAGAAATGCTAACGCCAATGGTTTGGCCTCTGGTACTGGGGTTTTAGATACTTTTCTCGGTAAAAGGTACCATCTTCCCTCCATCTCCTAACTTTATAGAATTTATTTACTCTTGGCCCTCTGCCTTGTCGAGTCGGTTGAGATACCCTTGTTGGTGAGTGCGTTTCTTGGCGTGCCGAAGGATTGAACACTACACGTCTGATGATCTCCGGTTTGGGGGGTGAGACAGGAATTGTCTCTTCTACACCGATCATATCTTCTTCGTCCGCCATTATCTTTAATATGGGGGTCTCTGGTCGGTCTGGTTGGTCTATCACCATGGAAGCACCCAGAGAACCTTCTTGGGTCTCTTCACGACCCTGGTGGCTGGGCTCATCCTCTTCATCTGAGGATAATACTATAAACTCGGGAGCCGATCGAAACGTGGTGTACTCTCTAAAACTCACCGTATCTTCCATAAGGTCCCGATTGACGAGACGACCTTTTGGAGTAGTGACTTCTAATAGTAAAGGTCTAGCATGTTCGAATCCACAATAACGGAGCGCATGTTCCTCCCCCATGTGAGGTTCAATAAGATCAAATCTCTCATCACGGATTCGACCAATTCTGAGTGCTTGAGCTAGCTTTCGTCGCCACTCACCTATATCGACACTCAGATCTTGGATGATTCCAGAGTTGCTGGATAGCTTTTCCGCCATCGCACACACGAAGATCCCACACGATGTCCTATCATTCTGTTTGGGAGCCTCCTCCGGCGTCTCAAATGAGGTCCAACCACTCACCTCAAAATCATCTCCTTGAATCAGAGCTACCTTGGATAGAAAATCAAGAATTATTTTCATTTGTTCAGTTTGTTTCAAATGCATCGAGTCATAAGCTTGAATCAGCTTAGCCCGCATATTAACAACGATGACCGCCCAGTGTCCAGACTTACTGAAATTTGGTAGGTGTACCGGGAATAGGAGGATTTCTTCTTTTAATAAACACACATCTCGTATGCGCCCTCTGGTAGCTTGAATTCCACCCTTCTCCCAATCACTAAAGAAGGTGGTGTCAAACGCCCAAGCAGTTGGCATTTCCGCATAGTAGCGACTACGCCGCTCCACTAACCTAAAATAAGCATTGATTATCAGACCCTCAACACAGGCATTTGTATACAATGTGGCAAGCTCACTATTCGCAAGCTTAATTATCGGTCTGAGGGTTGCCATTTGTGAGAAAGGGACTGTATTATGTGTGTTAGTTTTTTTTTATGGTGGTGCTGGTGTTAGTGTTCTTGTTATTGCAGTGCAGAAACTACAAGCGACTACCATGCAGAAGCGTGCAACCTGTAATAAAGCACAAAATTATTAGTAGGCATAATATTTACAACTAACTACAACTAAAACATAACAGAAAATGTAGTAGAACAATTTGAGTTTTTGGTTCCTACTCCTGACGTTCAAAAAGTGGTTTTAGATCCTTTACATGGGCGGTTAGTTTTTTCTTTGACCCCGGTGACTGAAGTTCATACAGGTTATAGCCATACCTTCGAGTGATTGTAAACGGCCCTTCAAACTTAGGCGACAACTTAGCCGCAACAGCATTTGCTTTTGACGAAAGAGTATGCGTTCGTTTTAGGACAGCCTGTCCAACCTCGAACGATATATCTCTGCGGCGAAGGTTATAGTATTTAGCCTGAGCTGTAAAAGCTTTATGCAGATTCGCTTGAGTTGACTCATACAGACGACGGAACTGTTTCAATCTATCCTTATGTAGTTTATCTCGATCCGTTTCATCTTCGCCACGAGAGACTTGAAATAAAGGTCCGCGTATTGCTTTTGGTACCCTCAATTCTCTACCAAAACAGAGCATGGCTGGAGTATACTTGGTTGAGTCATGAACGGCTGTGTTGATTGCATAAGTTATTTCTTTCAGATGTTCGTCCCAAGTTTGATGGTTCCTTTTTAGGCTTTGCGCTACTAGGGTTTTAATTACTCGATTTCGTCTCTCAATTGGGTTGGACTGGGGACTGTATGGGGCTGTATTGTGACAGGTTATGTCCCAGTCTTTAGCTAAATCTTGAAACACCTGAGTGCAAAATTGTGTGCCATTGTCTACCAATAAAACTTCTAGAGATCCATGACGCAACAAAACTAGCTCTTTGAATTTCTGTACCACTTGGGCAGCAGTAGCACTCTTAAGAGGAGCCATCTCTGTCCACTTACTGTATTGATCTTGGAACGCTACTATGAATTTGTTACCTTTTTTGGAGCGAGGTAGGGGTCCTAACAGATCTGCCGATACGGTGTGCCAAGGCCCACCAGGAGGGCGAAAGTGCATCACTCCAGCAGGTTTCAGTTGCTCTACTTTGTACCTCTGGCATGTAGAGCAGCTTCTCACGTAAGCCCGTACAGCCTTTCTCCACCCAGGCCAGAAATAACTATCTCCGGTCCTCTTGGCCGCCTTCTTAAATCCGAAGTGGCCGGCGGTCAGTGAATCATGAGTCTCACCTAAAACCTTGTTACGATCCGAAACATGGACACAGAGTTTCCAGTTTTCCCTCGATTCACCGGATTTAACTTTTCCTCCGTCCAGTTTATACAGTTTGCCGTCTCGAATTATAAATTTACTGTTAGCAGACGGATTTCTATTTACTTTGGCAAATAATCGGTCATACCATTTGTCGGACTCAGGTCGTTCCAAGACACTCGGGAATTCCTTAGATGACTCTTGATGGGCAATTATAGGGCAAACTGAATTCTCTGGGTCCTCTGTAGAAGTATCTTCAACCGGATAGCGTGATAATGCATCCGCAACTCGGTTGGAGGTCCCCTTACGGTATTCGATGTCAAACTCATGTTGTTGGAGCTCTAACACCCAACGAGCTAACCGACCCAATGGCTCCTTGAACCTTAGCAGCCACTTCAAAGAAATGTGGTCTGTCCGGCTACGAATTTATACCCTTCCAAATAGGGTCTGAACTTTTTTACGGCCCACACTAAAGCAAGGCATTCCTTTTCGGTAACCGTATATTTTTTTTCTGAGTTTGAAAGAAGCCGGCTGGCATAGGCAATAACTACCTCTTTGTTATCTCTTTTTTGGGTAAGAGAGGCCCCGAGGCCCTCATCTGATGCATCTACCTGCAACTTAAAGGTTTGACTGAAATCAGGGCACGCTAAAATAGGCGCCGAAACAAGTCGCTTTTTTTAGAACGCCAAAGGCCTCCTCATGTCTCTCAGTCCAATTCCAAACTATACCTTTCTTCAAAAGGTTTGTGAGAGGGGCAGTGATCCTTGAAAACCGGTCTACATAGCGCCTATACCATGATGCGAGCCCTAAAAATGAGCGAAGACTTTTTACAGTCTTTGGCCGTGGGAATTCGACGATAGCCCTAACCTTGTCCGGATCTGTGCCAATGCCGTCGGCATTTATGGTATGGCCGAGGTATTTTAATTCCGTTTGGCAAAATTTACATTTGTCTATATTTAGTTTAAGCCCAGCTGATCGTAGTCGATGAAAAACACCTCGTAAAAGTTTTAAGTGTTCTTCGAATGTTTCTGAAATTAATATGAGATCGTCTAGGTAAGCAAACGCACGTGGTTCTAACTCCGGCCCTATGATTTGGTCTAACAAGCGTTGGAAAGTGGCAGGACCGGAATGAAGGCCAAAAGGCATAACGGTAAATTGAAACAATCCTACACCCGGCACCGTAAACGCCGTAAGTGGTCGACTCTCTTCAGCCAACGGAACTTGCCAATAGCCGTTTGCTAGATCTAAGGTGGAAATGAAATTAGCCGATCTGAGTTTCTCAAGTATAGAATTTATGCGTGGTAAACTATAAGCATCTAATTCTGAGGCCTGATTGAGTAACCGGAAGTCAATACAAAACCGGTATCTACCGGATGGTTTACGAATTAAGACCACTGGGGAGGACCAACTACTGTTTGATTTTTCAATTACCCCGTCCTTAAGCATCTGGGAGACTTCGTTGTTAATCACCTGCTGCATAGCCGGATTACGCGGGTAGTAGCGTTGCCTGATGGGAGTAACACCCTTTTTTAACTTAATTTTATGTTCAATTAAAGTGGTTCGCCCTGAAACGTCGTCAAACATTGGCAGTTCCACATCTAACAATGCCTGAACACGATTTTGTTGGTCTTCGGTGAGAGTGCCTATCGTGTTAATAGTAGATTCAACTTCTTTTGTTTGTGATGGACCATCTTGTTCCAAATGGTCCGTCTTAACATTGTAAGTAATCATACCTAGCCTATCTAAGGTGTCAACCCCCAATATGACATCACTAGTAAGGGAAGGTAAGTATACCGCCTTAAAATCATAGGTTTGATTTTCAACAATTCCCTGAAACTCATAAACCTCCGTTTGTTTTGCTTTAGTGCCATCAGCTAACTGGATTACCATTGATACTGGTTTAGGCCTAATTCCCGACTCCTTTAAGTGTTCCGCAACCTTAGAATTTACTAACGTCACAGCTGCGCCACTATCTAAAAGAGCTAAAAATTCTTTCCCATTAATATTTATAGTCACATATGGCCTATTGTCCTTTACACAAGTCACTGTTCCAAAACCTTTAGGAAATATTTTGATTCGCTCTAGCCACTGATTCCAGTCGGAGGATTTAATATTTACTTGGGACTCGGATGACCTCCCATCACCTGAGTCCGCGACTCGTTTCCCATTTTACATTTACAGTCGCTAGTTTTAACTCCTTCGGTATTACAATGAAAACATTTTAAAGTTTTCGGCAACCAGCAATCTCGATGTGAGTGACCTAATTTATTACAATTCCAGCAAGTCACCGTCGAGCGAACAGATTGTTTTACCTGCGTATCGGTACTACTACTCGGCGTGCTTTGTTTAACCATTGTATTGAAACCACTCTGATAGACATTATCATTGGTTTGGTAAGCCGCTCGGTTATTCCACCGCTGGCTAAAATCACCTCTTCCCCTAGAAGATTCATTCCATGAGCTATTTTTAGGATTTGGTTGCCTATCATTAAGCATTTTACGATCGGTATACCTATCGCTACATTCAAACACATTAACACCGCAGTTTCCGAACGGTTTGTCAAATTTTCGCTTCGGTTGATACGCGGTTTCGGGGACCAACGCCATTGACGGTGGTGGGGGTGGTCGATATAATGCTTTTTCCCTTAAATAACTCTCCACGTGCTCCGCCTGCTTAAGCATATCCTCGTATGAAACTATTACGTTCCGCCTCATAGTTAACTTATAATCAGGCTTCATATTAGAAAAGATGATATCTAATTGTTCCGACAAAGAAAAACCACCACGCCTCCTCATCAAAGTAGTGAGAGCGACCACGAAACCACGAAATGGCTCGTTTTCGCCTTGCGTTCGACGCCGAATTTCTTCGTCCAGGTTTCTAAGATAACCCGGAGGCAAGAACTGTAAGTCAAAACTATGACGGAAATCTTCATACGAACCCCATGTATCTTTGTTGTTACGATACCATAGTAATGCTGTTCCATGTAACAATTCAGGCAAAACCTTAAGAATATATTTATTATCAATACCATAAGACTCCTTCAACTCGTCTAGTCGCTCCAAAAACGAAATTGGATCCTTATTACCGTCAAACCTAACATTCCATTTCCGCACCAGACTGCATAACGAGGATGGATCTTCGCGGTTTAATCCTGACGGTTCATAACTATTTCCCGGCGGTATCACGGTTGAAATAGGCCTAGCCGGATGACTAAATACAACACCTCCAGTATGATGAGACAAACTTTGATAAACATCAGTATTATCTAATGAAGGAATATTCACAGACGCACGGGATTTGTGTACTAAGTCAGATACAGACCGACAAATTTCATCCAAATTTGTATCAGGTGGCATCCCTAGCAGTTCAGTTATTTTTTGCAAATCACGATTTTCCGCCTGATAATTTAAAGGCTGCGAAGAAATATGAAAACCGGCACCAGTCGAGGTTACCGGAAAATACAAGGGATTTCCGGCAACAGAAGACATTAATGTCTCGGTAGTCGGAGTTTCTTTGTTTTTCTCACGGGGAATTCCATCCTTCCAATATTTAGCAAAACGCCTTCTTAATTCATCCATTGTCCCGGATGTGTCCAGACCGTATTTGTGCATTTCCAATTTAATTTCGTCTTTATTTAAATCCAACTAGTTCTAGGATCATCCTCAGAGGGTGATTTAGAACTTCCCGATTGAGTCATTTGTGGGAGATTCAGCGCAGTGGTAGATTTAACAGTAGTAATAGCATCAGATGATGCAGTCGACTTGGGCACAACTGTAACTTTAGAGATAGCACCAGTGCTGGTACTTGTACTAGTTGTTCCACTAGATACCTCCGTTTTATCACCCTTATCCCCTCTGTGTTTCACCGGGGAGTGTATAAAAAACTTGTTCCAAAAAAGCTGGAACCAAATATGTAAAAATAATCGCCAAAGTCCCATTTTTTAACAGCTACAAAGTCCAAAATTTAAGTCCCTGTTCGGGCGCCACTTGTAAGGTACTATTTTGGGGTGGGGTACAAATTGTACCTTTTTTGCCTCGGATAGGTCACTCGTACGAGAATGTCCAGGGCTCAATTTAAATTTTTTTTTTTTTTTTTTGGTTCGGGCTCAGATTAATTAATCACATCAGGTGATTCAGCACTAGTTGATTCATCATTGCCCATTTAATGTTTAAATGGAAACAAATTTTGAAAAGGTGATTTAATTTTATTTTTGTTGTGAAATGCTGCTTAGGCCCTATCAAATAAGAAAATAAAACTGAAATGTATTCTTTGCGGAACAAAAACGCCCTTTGCCAGAAGCTAAGGAGCTAAACTAAAATAAAGTTTTGTAATTGAGGCTTGTACAGCAGTTTCACCTTTGGTATTAAACAAAACCAGAACTATATAGTTTTCGCTAAACTTGTTGTTGGACGGACGGACTCGACTTCAGTATAATTATTTAAAAAATGTGTAACCAAATCGGCAAAGTAAATAACTTTACTATTCAAAATGAATGATTACGTATATTTTTCCCCATTCATTTGTAACAGAGCTATTTCGCTCTGATTTGATGTAATGACTGCTAGGAAATTAAAATCATTTTTACCTAAAACCGATTTAAGGTAAATTAATTTTCTTTTAACAAAATAGTGTATTTCGGACCCTTTTTATCCCCGGGCTAATTCACCCTGGCCTGACAGTAAAAGATCTTCAAGAAATATAATTTACTCTTTTCACAGAGTTATTTCACCCTGGGCCTATGTGATAAACAAGATTCTGTGGGGTCAGTTATATTTTCTGTCCGATTAAAATATAACTAAAATACTTTCTTTGTGCAGCTAAGTTCTGCCTAGCTAAAAAAAAATTTAATGTCTTCTTAAAGCCAACCTGAAATAACAACTCAAAGTAGGGCAGACTGTTGTAATCCTACTTCGGATTTTTAAACACTAACATCCGTTTGCTAGATCTACTCCGATCAAAACAAAATCGTAAAAACTAAAATAATATATTCAGTTTGCCCTATACCTATAGTTAAATCTCGGCAGGAACAAAATCTACTAAGACCAGTGTTATTTCACTCTGATATCGCCCTTAATAAATAAAGCACAATATTTTTTTTCCTAAATCCAAACCAGCACTTATGGTTTATTCTAACCGTATTTAATACTTAATTTGCCGTTCTTAGACAAATAAACTAATTAAAATAACATAGGTGAAACTACGGGTATACGCATTCACCATACCTGTATATAATCGCCGTTTAGAACAACTTCGCCGACTTCGACTTAATTTCAAGCCTCTATTTGCAAGCACACCTCTTTTGAGGTTAGGAGGATGTTACCAGCTATGCGCCGGTCGGGAGAATGAGCTCTCGGGCCTGGTCTGTCGAGGGACTCGATGTTTCCCCCACTACTCCCCACCAGTGGCGACGGTGGCGCTGTGCGTGGCCGCCGCCGGAACCTGCCGTTCATTCTTAACTTTCGCCGCTCTACCGTAATTAAACCGAATCATTTCTAACAAACACAGTAAAAAAAAATTTTTGTTTCTATAATTTCCACTCATTACATTATATCTTCTTAATAATCCTTCTATAATTTGTTCCTTTAATGTTAATTGTGTAAAATAGGCTATACCTGAATTCTCACCTTTCCTCAAAGGACCATTTAATATAATAGGCCCATATCACCACCCCTCAGATCTGCCACTATCTCAAATAATACAATTTATCAATTTTAATCACCTACTCAAACATAATTTATTAGATTTAGTAATTTAATCAAATACCTAGATATAACACTAATGTAAAAGGTTGTCTCAGATAAATAATTTTATATATAATAATTTTCAAAATTGATCTCTATTAAAATTTTATTCCAAAAACCAAAGTGCAGTGTACAACAGTGAAACGCTTCAAGAACATGTGGTCAGCATTGTTGAAGATCCATCACCAAGCCCAGAGACCTCTTCCTCTTTCTTCTGAATCCAACCATGGCAGTGAAAGCACCCAAGTAAGAGCATTGCTCATTATTTTCTCCCCTTCCCAATAAAAATCAGTATATTAGGTACCAAAAACCTAATTTTTAATAGGCCACTAGTGCTCAGTAGATTATCCATCCCTTTTTGCCACCTCAAGCTAAAATTTATTACTGAATGAAGAACATAATAGTATCCAGTTGGTAAGAACTTTCCATAAACTTTCGGCCTTACAACTAAGAATTTCAAAGAAGAGCTAAATTTATTGGACTTTTTTTATTTTAAACAAATTCATCAAGATCAAATTTTAATATCATTATACAAATCAATTTCAATAGAAGCAAGCTATTTATCATAGTAAGTCAAGAGTAATTTCCAAAGAACAATTTCTGTGCCTGGACTAGATTACTAGACAATGAATCAAGTGGACATTTTAACCTAAATTAACTTCATTCAGAGATCCATATTGGTAAAGTTTTATTCAGCACAAATCTTAAATAATTGGTATTCATTTTCATGTATTTTAATTTTATTAAATGTTCGATAATCTTTGAGCCTGCTCGATTAACCACTCCTAAGATTTAAGAGAAGCTCATAGCCGCCATTTTAATTGTATTAATTTTTTAATATTTTAAATTTCCCATCTGCCTTGTCTTCATTGTTAGCCCCAAAACTCGTAGCCTATCATCGGTTTTTATGTAATTTTGAAATAAATATTGTTTGTGAGATAAACACCTTAACATCTAGTAATTAATTATTCTTTAATAATAGAAATAGAAAGGGTGTATTACAAACTAAGAATAGCTATACAAATCTTTGGACCCGCACTCACTTTAAATTAGCTCCTGGCCTTCATAATAGATTTTTAACCAAACAAACTAAAGGGTTTTCCCCCTATTAAGTTCTAAACATATTGAATTCAAATTTAATCATGTTAGCAGTGGTATATGTTTTCTAAAGATCATCATGAAGTTAGAATAATTGTAGAAATCTTTCAACCCGCGCTAACCTTAATTAGTTTCCTTGCAAACAAAATTTGTATATACAAAAATGTACTATTTATTCATGTTACTAAATAGGTGCTCGATCCGGTAATAGCCAATATTAACCATTTTTGAGTGGTTTATGTTTAATATAAGTAATAATTACTTAGCAGTACTATAGAAAACCCTCCATCCATTCAGACCTAGCCAGTGTAATAGATGTTTAACCAAATAAACTAACACTTCCCCCCTATTAACTACTGAACCTTTTAATACAAATTTTAACCATATTCTAGTGGTATATGTTTTATACAAGTAATGATAAACTAGAAGAATTTTATAAATTTTTCAAACCGCGCTCACTTTTATTACATTCCTTGCCATTTAAACCCAAATAAACTCAAGCAGGAAATACCGATTTTAAACATTTTGTAGTGGTTTAAGTTTCATAGAAGCAATAAGTCACGGAGTTACATGACATATATAAACGTAAAAGTAGAAATTAGATGCCTAAATAAACAATTTATTTTTAGTAGTTAGACACAAGACAAAATATTTACAAAACCCATTTGAAACTTGCAACGCAAGAAAGTAATGAATCTGGTATATACTAGCTAACAATCTCAAAGACGAGATTGAGAGATAAACAACGTGTTCAGTGGTACCAACCTCATCTGTTGAACGACTAAAACCTAAATCCACAGACAATGTTGAAAACACTGAATTATCGATCTACCAGCTGACAAAACTGTAACTTCGCGACATTCGAGAAATATTAATTTTTATAAGAAGCTTCCTGGTGAAAGATAAGGCTCTATGTATTATTTTCATTTTGATTCAATTTATCGAACGTTTAGGTAACGTAATTGTATTTGAACGTACCAAAGACGGGAAGTGTTAAGGAATAAATAATAATCAGCGCATGGCTGCCTTCTCCCCCTTCCACCCAACAGCAGTGCAGTCTGGTGCGGCTTCACTATCCTTCCGTTGTGACCTCTCCAGATATACTACCTCGATGGCTGAGACCGCTCCATATATACTACCTCCATGCGTGAGACTCTGTACCACCGTACGGCTTAGCCACGGCTAATGCCACTGATCATGTCTTTAGATTGCTTCATTAATCGGCAATACGTTCGAGGGGTCGCTACTGCTCTCACTAAATTTATAAGTAATAAGGTACGTTAACCTAATACTGTAGTTAAAAAATGGATGTGTTCGTTCCTCGCTTTGGAAGAGACCCACCTTTTTTGCTTGTTCATCTCAGTTGCTTGTTCATTGGTGGATGTGAGGATGGAACAATGACAGAGCCAGGCACTTTCCAAACTAAACTATTTATGAACCTCGGTAAATAAAAACTTTCGATAAGTAAACCCTGTGATTACTCAACGTTTGTGCCGAGTAAAGGAGACAGTTTTATGAGAGTACATTTGTTTTCAATGTCTCGTTCTTAATTTTTAAAAGGGCAACAACAAAAAACTCCTCGACTTCATAATCTTCTCCAAAATACATTTTAATATTCAAGGTTAAGTTCAGACGCTCTGTGTTCGGCTTCATAAAATATCTGCTTAGAGAGGCGTTTATCTCATCCACCGATGTATCACGCATGACAAAGGGTCTGTGTGAAATCTCCACCGTGACTCCCCATTATAGTCTTGATGTTATTTCTTATGTCCTTTAAGGTACCAGATGTCAGCTCTATTAGTTTAGTAGTTGGTGTGTATGATTAAATACTCTTACACGAAAGGCCAGTGGGCCAGAGCCCTTGAGTATATTTGTATCTGGACTAAATATATGTCTGCATAGAGCTATCAGCTATATTCCTACCGAATTTCAGCTCCCTCTGTCTAGTAGTAGGTAGTAAGTAGGGGGCATTAGATGGGCGTGAACCAGCAGCAAACAGCAGTTATCCACTGTGGATCAACCCCCCCCCCCGTCACGTGACCCCGGTCGTCGACCTCCCCCCCCCCGACGCCCCCCCCGTCACGTGACCCCGGTCGTCGACCCCCCCCCCCGACGCCCCCCCCCCCCCGACGCCCCCCCCCCCGACGCCCCCCCCCGGTCGTCTGCGGCACTTTTCGTGATGAGGAAAAAACTTTCGAAAATTAATAACTAGCCTATTTATCCACCGATTCCCACGGGACTTTTTCCAGAGTGTAGGCCTATCCCCAAGGAAGCGAATGACGAAAGAACCCCATAGATCCGTCATCAAACAAGGCCGCTATTAATTTATAACCGCGTTTTCCTTATGGGATCTCAGCTGTTTACCGACCGATTTTGATGAAACTTAACCACATGTTAGGCGGCGGTCTAAGTAAACCATCGCTTAAAGAAAATTGAAAATCCACCGTTAAACGGGCTCGCTATTAATTTTTAAACGTGTTTTCCTTATGGGATCTCAGCTGTTTACCGTCCGATTTTGATGAAACTTAACCACATATCAGGCGGCGGTCTAAGTAAACCATCGCTTAAAGAAAATTGAAAATCCACCGTTAAACGGGCTCGCTATTAATTTTTAAACGTGTTTTCCTTATGGGATCTCAGCTGTTTACCAACCGATTTTGACGAAACCTCACCACGTGTTGGACCATGGCCTAAGTAAACTATTGCTTAAAGAAAATTGAAAATCCACCGTTAAACGGGCTTGCTATTAATTTTTAAACGTGTTTTCCTTATGGGATCTCAGCTGTTTACCGACCGATTTTGACGAAACCTCACCACGTGTTGGACCATGGCCTAAGTAAACCATCGCTGAAAGAAAATTGAAAATACACCGTTAAACGGGCCCGCTAGTAATTTTCGAACGCGTTTTCCTTATAGGATCTCGGCTGTTTGCTGACCGAATTTGATGTGACTTCGTTACACGTTGTATGCCGGCTTGACTAAACCAAAACTGCGAGCGGTTCCGCGGCGTCACGTGTCGAGGTGCGTGCTAGGGCCTACGTGACTGTCCCAGCCTGTTTACTACTCCTCCACTCCACTATCCCTTCACTCCTCCTCCACTCCGCTACCCCTTCACTCCGCTACCCCTGTTGTGGACCGTGGTGACATCATCTCCATGCCTACGTGACCGTCCGGGCCTGTTTACTCATTAGCGGTTCCGAGAACTGTTTACTCATTAGCGGTTCCGAGAACTGTTTACTGCTCTCACCGTCTACTGTACGGTACGTAGCAATGTTACTTCAGTGATTGTCATCGCTTCCTTCATTCAGTTTGTGTTTGGAGCCCAGTGTGTGTAGACGTTCTACTTCAGTGCTGTGCTAGTCTTTACTACACCATATTCCGAGATCTGTTAAACGTAAGTATATGTAGTCTTATAAGTTGTAGTGTGGACCACCTCAGGCTGTTTACTCATTAGCGATAATTACCGCGATTTTGAGAATTGTTCACCGCCTTCTACTGTACGGTACGTAGCTATGTTTCTTAAGTGATTGTCATCGCTTCCTTCATTCAGTTTGCGTTTGGAGCTCAGTGTGTGTAGACGTTCTACTTCAGTGTTGAAGTTGTAGTGTGGAAGACTATTACATTCCCCTTTATAGTAAGATTCTCATTTAAGGTATGATCGTTCAGCAACTTTCAAGTCATAATGTGCAAAGAGAGGTCTGGCTTGTTAATAGAAGTTGAATAATTTTCATTATGTTTTAGGGAAAACTATTCGTTATTGCTATAGAACAATTTACACGTCATTCCAAATTTCTTGGAGGAAACCAGTGTACTAACATAAAACGAGGAAACCTGTGTACTAATGTTAGACGTGTCATGGTTTCTAAATCATGTCTATCACGCATCAATGTAAAGCTTTCATTCTCTAACTTACTATCTTTTCTTTCGTTTTATATAAACTAATTTTAATAAAGGAGGAAACCCGTGCACTAACATTAAATTTGTCATGGCCTTGACTCTTGTCTACCAAGCATAAAGTATGTGTTATGTTACCAATGAAGTGTTCTCGTTGCGACTAATTTGTAAATGCAAGAGATTTATCATATCCGTTGTTGCAGATGAACAACCAACACCTGTGCGAGGTCTGCGGCCGAGCCTTCAGCCTGCTCGGAAACCTGAGGCGACACGTGGATTCCGCCCACAACGCCAGACGTCACGACTGCCACGTCTGCGGTAGGCGCTTCACAAGAGGTGACAACCTCCGCCGCCACGTCGCTACGGTTCACGGACCACACGCCGCGGCAGAGCCCCAACCGCAACGAGTGGACCATCCCTGCCGACTGTGCCCGACCATCTTCGCCAGCCTGGAGGACGTGCGCCGCCACATGCAAGCGGCTCACTCCGCGATGCCAGCAGCAGCTCCTTCCTCCTCCTCGAGTCCCGATCGCCACGTGGAGTGCGAGCTATGCGGTAGACGCTTCGACCGCGACCTGGAACTGAGACGACACGTCCGGACCGTCCATCCTCCCACGTTCCGTTGTGCCTACTGCGACCGCGGGTTTACCCGTCGCTTCAACCGCGACCAGCACGAGTCTCACAACTGCCCTGTTGTGAGGAACCTGGTTCAAGAACCATCCAAGTTCCGCTGCGCGTACTGCAACAAGGGGTTTACTCGCCGCTTCAACCGTGACCATCACCAGTCTCACAACTGCCCTGTTGTGAGGGACCTGACCCAAGACCGACTGTCTAGGTTGTCCTCTCCTCCTCTTCCTCACAACAACCAGTCGCTGCGCCAAGGAGCCAGCGCCGAGCCCCGATCGCACCAGATGCCTAGCGCCGAGCCACGACCAGGACCGAGCACCGAGCCACAGCCAGGGCCCAGCACCGAGCCCCAGCCCCGCCCAGGACCTAGCGCCGAGCCTCAGACCATCGATGACGAGATGGAGGGTGGCGGCCGCCCCATGTTCCAGCTCGTGCATCGGGCCTTCCGGAGTCGCCTCCTCACCTACCGCCTGGCCCGGCCGTTAGACGCCTTGCTGACCGTTGAGGATGCGCTGACCCTGTTGTTTGACGAGGTTCTGGACCTGATGGAGAACGTCATGACCCAACATCCGAGCATCAAGGCGAACAAGGTCCTGGAATGTGAGTTCTCCAACATTCACGGGGCCACCTGCCTGCGCTCCTTCAACACAAAGAACGTCCCACTGACCGAGGCCTCCGACTTGGAGGCTTTCCTCTCCGCGACGTTCGAGACGATCGTGAAGAAGAAGGAGCAGTGTGAACTGGTAGGTAGCGGCTGGACCTACCTGCGTATACGCGACTTAGAGATCCGCGTGAACCAGTATACGCCGCTCGGAGGCAGAGCCTTTATGCAGCTGCCAAAGGCTATCGCAGATATACACGCTGTTGTCAATGTGCAAAACGCTGATGACATGTGTTTCATGTACGCCATCCTGGCCAAGTTCGTTGCACAACACGCAGAGAGACCTGCAGCGTATACACCGGATGTCATCGCCCGCTACGACTGGACCGGCCTGCGTTTCCCCGTGACGCTCAAGGACATCAAGATCTTTGAGGGCAAGAACAACATCAGTGTAAACGTCTACGGGATCGAGCGAGCGATGGTGGGGAGACGCCCCGATGGGACGCCAGAGTTCAAGGACCGCGTGTTCCCGCTGAAGATATGCAAGCGGGAGCGCGAAGACCACAGAGACCTGCTGTACATGACCATCGATGGGGACAGCCACTACGCATACATCAAGGACCTGGGTCGACTGGTCCGGCCCCAGCTCACCAAACGTGAAAATAGGATTTACATCTGTAAGCGGTGCTTCGCTTACTTCGACAATCAACACAACAAGCTAGGGTTGACGGGCGCTCAGCGTCTGGAGGAGCACAGGCGTTACTGCTACGCCAAGGCTCCCCTTCGCCTGGACTTGCCGAAGAAGCAGCAGATCCGCTTCACCCATCCAGAGTACACTAGGCGGGAGAGGTTCTGCATCTACGCGGACTTCGAGTGTGCTCTGCAGCCTGTCGCTGTTGACTCGGTGGAAGCACCGCCACCCGGCACGACGCCCCTGCAAATGCACGTCCCGTACGCCTTCGCCTATCAGATCGTGGATTCGCTCAGCCTCGAGGAGTTTGAGCCGCGGGTATACTTCGGAGCTGACGCGTCCAAGGTCTTTATGGAACGGCTCAAGATGGACGTGCTGAGCCTGTGGGAGTTCCTGTTCAGCACGAGAGCTCTGCACCCTTCTCTGACCCGGCAGGAAATGGATGAGTATCTCGCAGCGACCCGCTGCTACCTCTGCGGCAAGGATTTCACCGAGCTGGACGTAAAGGTGCGGGACCACAACCACGCCCCGCCTTACGAGTTCCGAGGAGCGGCGCACCGCTCGTGCAATCTGCGGTACAGGGAGCAGCGGGTCATCAACTGCTACTTCCATAACCTGTCCAACTACGATGCTCACTTTGTAGTGCGGGAGCTGGCCATCGACCCCGGCGATGTGGACGTGCTGGCGCACACCGAAGAGCGCTACATCGCCTTCACCAAGCGGTTTCACTTTGGCCAGCCCGGGGACAACCCACGACAGAGCAGTTTCGCGGTGCGGTTCCTCGACACCTACAGGTTCTTGTCCATGAGCCTGGCCAGCCTGGCAGCGGGACTGCCCACTGACAAGATGCGCGAGACCAGGAAGCGGTTCCCCGACGACCGGCTGTTCGACCTGGTGCGTAGGAAGGGCGTGTTCCCCTACGACTTTGTCACATCGTACGAAACGCTGTACAGGACCAGGGAGCTGCCGCCCAAGGAGGCGTTTAGGAACACCATGACCCTGGAGGACGTCAAGGACGAGGACTACCAACACGCCCTCAACGTGTGGCGAGCCTTCGAGTGTTGCCATCTCAAGGACTACGCTGACACGTACCTGCGCTGCGACATCGCGCTCCTCACCGACGTCTTCGAGCAGTTCCGTGACACCTCTTTGGCCGAGTACGGACTGGACCCCGCCCACTACTACACCCTACCGTCCTACGCTTGGGACGTCATGTTGAAGACCTGCGACGTGGAGCTGGACACAATGCAGGATTTCGACATGTACCTGTTCGTGGAGCAGGGGATCCGAGGAGGGATCTCTCAGGCCGTCACCCGCTACGCCAAGGCCAACCACGACAGGTGCCCGGACTATTGCCCAGACGAACCGACACGTCACCTACTGTACCTGGACGCTAACAACCTCTACGGCTGGGCCATGTCCCAGTACCTGCCCACCGGAGACTTCCAGTGGCTCAGCCGTGAGGAGATCGACTCCTTGGACATTGGCGCGCTGGATGCTGAAGCGGAACGGGGTTACATCCTCGAAGTGGACCTCCACTACCCCACCCACCTCCACGACCTGCACAAGGACCTCCCTTACTGCTGCGAGACCAAGCGTCCGCCGATAGGGAAATATCCCAAGCTGATGACCACCCTGGATGACAAGATGCATTACGTCTGCCATTACAGGGTCTTGCAGCAGGCGCTGAACAACGGACTGGAGCTTGCGGCTGTGCACAGGGCGATCTCGTTTCGCCAGTCTCGGTGGCTAGAGCCCTACATCCTCATGAACACCGAGCTGCGGAAGAAGGCCAAGACCAAGTTCGAGCAAGACTTTTTCAAGTTAATGAATAACGCGGTCTTTGGCAAAACCATCGAGAATGTCCGCAAGCGCCTGAACGTCAAGCTGGTCTGCACTCCGGAGAAGTTCTCCAAGTACGTGGCCAAGTCCAATTTCCTGGACCGCACGTATTACACGGTGGACGTAGCTCTCGTGCACCTCGCCAGGGTAAACATCGTCCTGGAAAAGCCCATCTACGTCGGCATGTCTGTCCTGGAGCTGAGCAAGTGGCTCATGTACGATTTTCTGCGGAAGATGAAGGACCGCTACGGTGACCGCTTAAACGTAGACTACATGGACACTGACAGCTTCATGTTCGACATACTATCCCGGGACATCTACAGGGAGATGATGGAGCACTTGGACGACTTCGATACCAGCGCCTACCCGAGGTCTCACCCCTGCTACAGCCCCACCAACGCCAAGGTGATTGGCAAGTTCAAGGACGAGTGTAACGGCCGATCCTTGTTCGAGTACCTCGGCCTGCGCTCGAAGCTTTACTTCATGGACGTTGAGGACGAAGACAACGGATCCAAGGCGATCAAGCGAGCCAAGGGAATCGCCAAGGGGGTTGTTAAAAACGTCCTAACCCCGACGACTACAGGGAATGTCTGTTTGACGGGGTGTTGAAAACCACCATCAACACCCGTTTCCAGTCGTACCTGCACCGTGTCTTCACCGTACAAGTAGAAAAGCTATCCTTGAGCCCGGCCGATGATAAACGCTACATCTTGGCTGATGGTATCCACACCTTACCTTGGGGGCATAAGGACATCCCACCACTGCCCGCAGCAAGAAGTCGAGACAATCCCGAGGAGCAGCAAGGCGGGCCTATGGAGGTGGACGAGGAGGACATGGATGAAGAGTTCCCGGTGTAGATTTAAGTGTGAACAGAACTAGGCTAATTTTTTAAATATAATTAAGTATATTTTGTAAATAGTATTCGTAAGCAAATATAGTCAAACAGTTTAGTTTACAGCATACATCTGTCTTGTTACTACCCCTTGCATTTCCCTGACATTTACTTTCAAAAGACTCTTCTAATGCAAACCGAATTTGTAAAACTATCATGTTTTCAAAAACAAAACTTTCAAAATTGTTAAAAATTCGATATTCTTTCTTAAATACTAAAGAGAAAGACAAGTGAAAACAACAGTTAACGAGAAACAAAACATTTATTGAAACACAATAAGAATATACACACAAACATATTACAATCAAGAACTCAAAAGGTATTTACACAAAAATAGTCTTAAGCGAAGATGGAGTAGAAGAGCCTACGGACCAGTGCGTCGTTATGGTGAGAGCGACCGGGTCGAAGAGCTGCACGTAGTCGCTGAGTGGTATACCGAGGACCGCCCGACAGTACAGGTAGGTGAGGCAGTAGTGGTCATAAACAGAAGTACCGTAGCCCTGGAGTCGATACCTGTTGTAGAGACCGCCACCAGGCGCTTCTCAATCTGGGTGGTGTTCATCGCGGGCGGAAGCAGTCCCCACCGATTGTGTGATACCCTCATTACTACCAGTTGCACGCTTTATCACCACCGGCTTCACTGTATGTGTCAAACCAGTGACTCTGGGGACTCCTGAATAACGATCCACCCAAAGGTTTTCCAATCGCGTTATAATGTTCATAATCATAATATAGATTTCATAGTCTTTATTTTCATCCAAATATAAGTTGCAACCATGTGTATACTGACCTCTATGATGTAACTGGATGTTCAAGAACACATTACCCTGATTGGCGGGATTTTGTACTGTATGTTGATAACCGGAATCTACCCAACTGACAGTCGGTGGTGAATCGTTCGAATCTTTTTCCACAAGCTCCAAGTCTCCAGGTAGTTCCGGGGGATTGACACTTCTACTGTTGTCGTTTATGCATATGCTGACGTTCTGGGAACCTCCCCCTTCGGTTATTTCGTTGGATGATGGTGATGCAAAGTCTTCAGATATCTCCGGAGCATTGCCACTTTCAATGTCGTTTATGCAACTGCTATCAATACATGTGTTGACTTTCTGCGGACCTCTTCCTGCTGAGGTTTGTATGAACGATCTCGGTTGTGAGGAACGATTGTTTCTTCGCTTCCTTCTAACACAGAGGTGGTGCTGACGATGATGGAGACGAAGTCCATCTCGCGACGTGAACGACTCCTCACAGTATGGACATTTCCAGGTCGCCAGCTTCGATGGTGTGGCGACTGACCGTTTCAGTGATGGTGCTGGCGGTGGTTGTTCAGGACTTCGTGGAGAAAAGTACATGGTGCTGTAGCCTTCCATCGCTTCCAACTCCTTCAACAACGTCTGGACTGATTCATCCACTTCGATTGCACTAGCCATGTTTGTGTTTACTCTGCAACATCACTAAACAAACTGAAGGTGCGCGACAATCACTGAAGTAACAAAGCTACGTACCGTACAGTAGAAGGCGGTGAACAATTCTCGAAATCGCGGCAATTATCGCTAATGAGTAAACAGCCTGAGGCGGTCCACACTACAACTTTTAAGACTACATATACTTACGTTTAACAGATCTCGGAGTATGGTGCGGTAAGGACTAGCACAGCACTGAAGTAGAACGTCTACGCACACTGAGCTTCAAACACAAACTGAATGAAGGAAGCGATGACAATCACTTAAGTAACATAGCTACGTACCGTACAGTAGAAGGCGGTGGACAATTCTCGAAATCGCGGCAATTATCGCTAATGAGTAAACAGCCTGGGGCAGTCACGTAGGCACGGGGTGATGACGTAACCGCGGTCCATGACTTCACTACTTAAGGTAGGCCAATGCGTGCGTTAGGTTTACAGACGCAGGTTTAGGTTAGGTTTACAGACGCAGGTTTAAGTTAGGTTTGAGGATGCATGAACGTCGCGACGCAGGTTTAAGTTAGGTTTGATGATGCATGAACGTCGCGCGCTGGGGGGGGGGGAGGTCGACGACCGGGGTCACGTGACGGGGGGGGGGAGGTCGACGACCGGGGTCACGTGACGGGGGGGGGGGGTTGATCCACAGTGGATAACTGCTGTTTGCTGCTGGTTCACGCCCATCTAATGCCCCCTACTGTAGTAGTAGGTTCGTTCTGAGGGACGAAGTGCTTAAAAATATTCGTATCGGGTATAGGCCTGCGTTTGTTCTGATATGTTAGTTATGTTCCTACCTAATTTTAACTTTTCAAGGTCCAGTAAATACTAGTATAATACTGACATAAGACTGTCTATACTAGCATAAGATTTCCATAAAAGTAAATTAGGGCAAACGCAATAGGATTTTTTAAACGTATTCTTATTGCACATCTGCAGCATAAGGAGAACTGCCATGACAAATTTCATCTTCATAGACACTGTCGTTTTTCGAAAAAGTGATCACAATGTCAGTGAGTGCATGAGTCTGACAAATATAGATTTAGATCATATATCTAATCTGTATACTTATTTATTACCAATCCTCACTCAACGTTTTAAATAAGAACTGCAACAGCTGTTCAAGGAATAATTATTCTTAAGTAATATCTACTCATTATACTTATGTTATTTATTAAAAATCTTCACTCAAACGTTTTAAATAAGAGCTACAACATATGTTTATAAAATTAATATTCTTAAGTCATCATATGGTTCAATACAAATAAATTATTTATCCATAAGTATTCTTAGGTAGGATCTTTAAAACCCCCTGGGGTAAAGTCCTAAGGTTATTTAAAAACATCCAATCACCCTAAAACCTTTTAACGCACATGTAGGACATAGAAAAAAGTATCGAAATCAGTGCACCCGTTTCCCTGTGAAAAGCGAATAAGACACGACCAAAACCAAATAAAATCACGTTTTTGAGTGGCCGTCATTATTTTTCCAAAAGGCGTATGTCAGTTTAAGGTAGCCTAAAACCTTCTCACGCAACAAAGTGTCGTCAAAGTCAGTGCACCCATTTTCCTGTGAAAAGCGAACAAAAACCCGCCCTTGAGCGTTACCGAAAGACAGATAGACTGACAGAAATTGAGATAAGAGTTGTTTTGGCTTCCCTAGGGTTACAGCGTTCCAATTGCCATTGAAACACTATATATTTAATATACTATTTGTGACATGTAAAACGGAAATAATTTATATAATATAAAAAAAGTTTTGTGAATAATTGCTGACTATTGCAAATAAGAATTGCTGGTGCTACTTGGTTTTGCAAGTCTGGACAAACTCGCGATTTTCTTGTCCGGGGATGTCGGAAAGAAGTTGAAGACAATGATTTGAATTGTTGCTTGGCCTGAAGGGACAGGAGCCGAGTCACATGACGGCCGGCGGTCTCGGCTTCGAGAACCTTCTGACCAAAGCTTATATATTCACGCTCGCTGGGGGACTGCGGCATTTTACGTACATTTCTGGTGTCGGAAGTTTGTCGCTAGTCTACCGAATGAGACGTGAATTTCTTCAGATTGGAAGGTACAACAGTTGTTTTAAAATTTAGAGTCTTAATTAAAATCATTGCTCCATTTCTCATTTTGTTGTTTTTTCAAAAAGGGGATCAGTCTGTAAAACAATTATTTCTTTTTCAGGGTTCGAAGCGTTTCTATTATTGGGTTGAAGATAAACTAAAACCAGAGTGTTAAAGTACAGAAAGAAGAATTACATAATTAAAGTTCAGTAAAATAAAAAATCGAACAGTTTACTTTTATTTTGAAATATTGAAGTGGTAAGCAAAACCAAGTTTTAATTTTATTTTGAATTTTTGAATTATTTTATTTTACATCAGAGACATTTAATTTGTTTGTTTAAATAAATACAAGAAGATTTTATTTAGTTCATTTTTATTTTAAATGACCACTTCTTAACCTCAAGAAATATTATATCCTGCTAGTCAGCGCTATAGATCGTAAAACGTGAAAATATGCAACATTTTCATAACTCAGAGCAATATACAGACAAAACTGTAATTTTATTTATATAGATGCAATTGTTTATTACATATTACTTATATACATATAATCAACTTCATAAAACTGCATCTTGAGCAATTTAAGTCTTTTTTTCACCGAAAGGAATACTTTCAAAGACTTGCTATTTAATCTTTGAATGAGTCTAATTTAATTATATGCTACTTTTAAATCTAGTAGATTGAATACAACATGTTAAAAGTTTGCTATCCTAAATCCGTCGCCCATTTAAAAATTCACACGATGGTGACTTGAATTTTTAATTTAAAAAGTCTTTAAAACCTTAATGGCAAACTTCAAATGCACTCCATAATAAATGTGGTCACTGCCACATATTCTTAAATAAAATCTACAAACACGAATATTTACAACAGTGCAAGGTACGATGAAAGCCACAAAATTAAACACGAAATTTATTATTCTGACCGGACATATACATATGCGTTTTCGGCTATTGCATGTCCGTCAGGAACAGTCAACTTCGTATTTATTGTTATGAGTTTCATCATACCATACCTCGAGCCATTTTAAATATTGGGATTTCTCGATTTTATTTCAGGCAGTGAAATTGAAGTTTTAAAACAGGGTTTTGATAATGACCACTTACAGACAAAACTCGAATCACCATCTTGTTAATTTTGGAAACAACGACTGAGACTGTTATATTAATTTATTTCACTGCCCAACCGTTGCATCTATGTTTATTGTTTAACAATTTATGTATTTCAGATTTCTTAAAATGTTAATTTGGATTACCATTCCATTTTTTTCGCGTTATTCAGTAAACTAAAATACCTTTAGCCTTAAACTTAATACCTCTCAAAGAAAATAAAACAAAAAGGCAATAATGTGGCAGGGAAAGATATTGTGATCGTTTAAATCGTACGCATATACCCTGAGGAATAAGAAAGTCGAGCTTTAGAACTTTCTTAGACTTTCTGCCTCTTTATCAGGGATTCGCAGAGTCTTGAGTTTATTCGTTGTTTTATTAAGATGTTCTGTTGAGACGTTGATATTTGCTATTCTTAATGGATACTAACTTAATGGTGGACGTAATACTGCAAACATGTACTATGAGGAAATAACCTAATATTTAGTTAGTCCATGATAAAACACGTTACATTACTTTGTGTAACACTTCCAGTTTCTTTTTACCGTTGCTAATTTACATTTTTAGTTGTTTTAGTTTTAATTATAAGTTGCTAAACTGCAATGTTATCGAAATGAAGCGTATAAAACGAAGCGAGCACAAAGTTAAACATTTTCACGTTACAGTTGATCATAACCTGTTAGACAAACTGGACTAAAACAAAACCATGCTTCAACCAAAAGCTTGTGGTTGAAGCCCAGATTTTTCAGATCACAAAAACATTAGAGTATAGAGAGTTTATGAGGTGACTCTTAGTGATTTGCAAGTAAAACGTTTTGACAATCTATCAATTATAAATTTTACATAAATATTTGATATCTTTACACGCAAAAAGAATAACAATGGACATTATAAAATTGTAGTATAAATTATAATTTAAAAATAATTTTCATAGTAACCCACACTTTAACATCGAAATCAGAAATCAGAACAGTTTTTTGTTGCCAGACATTTAACAAAAATACATTGAAAATCCTCACTTACAACCTAAAACTAATACGTGATGATACTACATAAGTTGACGTATAGTACTACAATTTTGCAAAAATTTATACCTTATACAAGTACACAATAATTTACGTACTAAAAAAAGTACACAATTATAAAACTTACATTTATCAATTAATGCTAAAGAAATCATCAATCTTAATATATAAATCCAAATACCACTGATTGACTGACTGACCTATCTCGATATACCCATAACTGTAAGGCCTACAGAGTTGAAATTTGACATATAGGTCTCTCTTTGGTCCTGGGTGCTTGCAAAGAAACGGTTATTTCGAAATTCTCCCTGTGTTCCGCCCCACTTGGTCTTCAAGTTATCATGCGTATCTTATGGACATTCACTTTGGTTTGAGCTAATGCAAATTTAAACACCTGATCTTGATTAGTATTAGTTCCACGGGCTAACCACATATTGAAGCACACCCAACTATCATAGTTTACGCGGGCGAAGCTGCAACGGGTCGGCTAGTATTATATAAACTTTCCATAATCAATATCTTTTTGAAAAAACTGGCTTGTGACAACTTTAATACTGGAGAAACGGCATTGTATAGCTTAATTGAAATAAGGTACCAATTGTTTTGAGAACTACTGTAATGGTATTGTTGTGTTCTTATTATTATTTCTAGTATTTAATGGGTAATTATCTGCATTGACAAGGAACTGTTTAATATTACTATGGACATAAACAAGTACATTGAATACATAAAGTGAATAAAAAGATAATTAACCTAATTTGACAAATAATGGTTTCCACAGATCTAAATATAAATGTGGGGCACCATAGATCATCCTAATTGCCATTTTCTGTAGTATAAAATTTTTTTACATTGGATACTCTAACTCCAAAAAACAATACCATAACAAATACCATATACTCTGAATTCGTGCGAAATATACAACAAGCATAATATTCTTATTTACTGTAACACTAAATCTTCTTAATAAACATAGACCTTTAGCCATCTTTTTACTAACATATTCAAAATTAGACTGTCATGACAAATTAATATCAAACATAATTCCTAGAAATTTAAGATTACTATTGTATGAAGATTACTATGTTAATTTACAATATTTCTATTATAACTAAAATAAATGTCACAAATCTTTTCTGTATTAAGCGATAAATTATTGGGAGCACACTAGTCTTGTACTAGACTTAAACTAGCCTCCAGTTTGTTCTGAGCTCAGATACCCTTCAAAGTGTGTGAAAGGAGTTTGTTTCTTATCAACGACCGTACGTAAACACAGGTTAGTTTATAACACTAAATCCTAGACTAGCGGCCTGAAAAGATCTTCTCCAAAACACATCAATAGTGTACGGTTTTAGTTCATTTAGTCCCTCTTCCACTTTTGGTATGCGTTTCCTTAAAGGCTACCTCAGCTTGTTCTAATTTATTTAACATTAATCACATTTGTATTAAAACTGTACAAGTTAACCAAGTGGTAATGACTGTGATGCTTTCATAAAAGTTTTTATGGTAATTTTTGCCAGTTACTTAAAATGGCCGTGTCTTTATTCTGAAACATTTAATTACTCGTTTAAGTTTTTGTGATCCCTAAAGTTATTGTGCTATAATTTGTGTGTAAATTGTACATTTTTATAATATCTTTATAAATATGGCAAATTTAAATTTTTATTTATTTTAGATATGGTATTTAGATATTTAGAAAAAGCTGGAAACATAAAACTTAAATAAAAATGTTTCCTAACACTTTATTTGCGGGTATCCCGGAATCGGAACATTGCTCAACATTGAAACAACTGAGATTTTTATGTTTAAGCCTAAACATGCCAAAGGCAGTAAAAGTGTTTAAAAAACATAATACACGTGCCAAGTTCCAAATTATTACTTCAAGAGGGTCCTAATATAAATGGCTAATATTTCTTTTGAATTATGGAAAATTTTACGAATATTTGCAGCAGAGTTAAAAAACAACCTGAATATGCTTTATACTGCATCACAATCTAAAATATTACTTTTATGGAAAATGTTCGCAATAACTTCTTAAGTAACATAAGCTCACTATCACCAACAATTTGCAATTGTCGCCAGTAAGGGCACTTATATGAATATAAGGTATAACAAAATCAAATCATTCATATATTGTCTTTACAATTGTCATAATAAGTAATAAAAAAACCCGACTTTGTGCTGGGTTTTTAACAGTATTGACTAAAAATATACTTCTTTAATAAATAAAAAAAATCTCACTGTTGTTAGTAATATGAACAAATAATATTATGTATAAAAACGATTAATTTACCTGTAACAAAACAAATGTTATATTTAATACAGTACTCCAATATATTAAATAATCTCTAGTATCTTAACACAAATTTACTGCTATATCAATATTTTTAAATTTTTTTGAAGGAAATATCGCTTGTTAAACTTTCTAAGCTGAACCTAAAACGAATGAAAAGTGGTGCAAACCCTTGGGGGATTGGTGTTGCGGGATTCGTTCTGTACAATTCATCGGCCCAGATCTATTGCTGTAGCGTTTAAACCTTTTGTTGGAAAGTAATAGTCTTGCGTTCTTTTCCCAAACCACTGCAACATTCCATTTTTTTAAATAAAACATTCTGCAGAGTAAAAATGCAACTCTAGGAACTCTAATATATTATGACTTAACGATAGTTAAATGTTAATTCGTTTTATATGTATCTTATGGATTAGTTGTTGTTAACAAAAAACTACTAAATATACAGGGTGAGTTTTAAATGAGTCCCCCCCTACCTTTTCTCTATTTCATGAGATATCGACTCCGGACCACCACCGATCATTGTTGATCAACTTGTACTTCATTTTGACTTAGTTCATATTTTTGGCCGCCATCTGGACCGCCGTATTGGATTCAAATATATTTTTCAAATGTACAGGTGGGGTTGTGACCATCAAATAGAAACACTTTTTACGGTGAAAATAATGCCGCAATACATTTTTGAGAATAATTAATAGTTTTCAAAATTTTGGCGATTTTTAAAATGAATTTTAAAGAGAATTTTAAATGCCCCAACCTTAGAACATGTCCATATTCTCGTCATTAAACCAGATAATGACCAAGAACTTCTACCGAGGTAGCATCAATAATGTAGCATTGCATTGCATTGCAAGAACATGCCCCGCAACAATGAACACTTTTATTTGTTTATATTATTAGGACCTGTATATTGTTATAGTTATCTAAAATCATAAAATTGTTGCACCTAACGACTTAAGTAGTGTGGGTTTGCCGGTTCTGGGCCAAGTGATTTATGGCTTCCGGTCACGTGACCGGAAGCGCTGAGTCATTAAACACGTCATCTGAGCCTCAGACAGTGACGTAGCCGGTTTTGTGACGTAATGAGGGAAAGTTTAAAGGTCAAGGTCACGAGGAGGTTATTTTAAAAAAGTACTACCTCGCACGCGTAAAATCCGATTGTGATTCGATAGTTTTCATTCGATAAAATATCGAATGAAAACAATCGAATGAAGCAATCGAATGATACGAGTGCGAGGTAGTACTATTTAATTTATTACTTTAATGTTTACATTTCTTTTTATTTACAATAAGTTATGTTTACAATAATTTATGTTTACAATAGTTCCCCGTTGTTTGTCGTCATCGATGTTGTTGATCCGGAGTTGCGACCGTCAGACGTAGTTTTCAAGTGTTGCGCTTGTTTGTCCAATCGGCCCATCCCGACTGTGTGTTCCTTGCCTATTTATGTGATCGCAGGGAACACACAGTCGGGACGAGCAGCTCGATGTTCACCGGTCGAGAGCCGGAGGTGTACTGGCTATTCACAAGCTAGCGTTGTAATCGTACTAAATGGTGGGGGTAAAATTGTGGTGGGGCGGAGCAGATGGCGGACGGCAGATGGCAGGCGGCAGATGGCAGGCGGCAGATGGTAGGCGGTAGGGGGCAAGTGCGCGGCAGATGGTTGCTACTCCATTCGCCGCCAAAGTAACGCAAGCCGTCGCCGTAATTCTTGTATTTTATCTTGACGGTTCATTTGATATGTTTTACATCTACATATGCAATAGCTGAAACACCTGCACTTACGACAAGCTTTCCCGTCAACTTGATCGCCTGGTATTTTAAAACATTGCAACTCGCAACAATATGTCTTCAAATTGTTATCGAAAAATAAATTGTTCATCGGTGGCACTGACATGTTAGCTGCAGCGTGTGTTAGACAAGACTGAGACTAACTTCACTGCTCCCTCTCTTTTATACCCCTTCATAAGTTAACCCTGAATAAAAGTTCAAGGTCATCCATTTGAATTTAAAAAAAGCAACACAGCAGTATATAAAATAATATACTGCTATGTTGCTGTTTTTTTTGTTTTTTCTTTTAATGTTATTCTTTTTTTATTTTTCTTTCTTTATTAAACAAACATTTTACAATACAATAAGCTTAAGTCTAACATTGATGACTAGAAATACAAACAGAGAAAAACAAATAGAGACATTATGTACAATGATGCATGATGTGCAGAGTGAGTTCCGTCGAGTTGTTGCCGCTTACACCGTGTGATACCAAATACAACGTCCCCGGTTGAATATCTCGCAAGTCTTCATTTTTTAGCAGTTGAACAAATCGTATTGGAAGAAATACTTGAAACTTCGGCTCATCTCCTGGAGTCATAGGTCCTTCGCACAATGATACTAGAATTGCTTCTCCATGTGTGGTTTCCACTTTCTTGATGCTATGAATAATGTAATGTCTTTGTTCTTTTAGTTCTGAACATTTTTTAGTTAGCAGAAGGTTCGATTTTGAGTGAGTGTTGAATTGATCAACCAATGTTTGTAGATATTGTTGTGATGCCATCTTCGTCAGTGGTGGTGTCTTCTGTGATGTTGCCTCTTCGGAGTCTCGAATAATACTCATGCTGAAGCGGTGTTGTCTCCTCGTATTTATAGGCCCCGCTACCCCCACCACATTTCTGTTCTCCGCTACCCCCACCACATTCCTGCGTTTGTTTCAAGTAAGCAGCCAAACGATATGCTTTGTACAATGCACAGTTTGTTTGACCGTGTTTAAGATCTTTTGCAGCGACACAAATATTACCGAGATTAATGTTAAAGTCCTTACTGATAGTTATATCGAAAACATTACCGTGCGTATACTTTTGTATCCAGTTCTTTTTTTCTAATCCTCTTGTGTATATATGTGAATATTGTTTGCAAAAGTTAAACATAATACTGTGCAGATTACTGTAGCTTATAAATCCTTCATACCAATGTATGTGATGAAAGTAGTTTGTTATCCATTTGTTTGTCCTTTTTGCTTTGGTGTTAAGTTTGTTAAAAGAAAAAGGAGCTTCAAACGTGAATGGGTAGGCTACAAATGTAAGCAAGTCTAAAATTACTAATTCCTTGATAATAAACCTATCGTCATTATTTCGAAATGCTTGAAATTCTATTACACAAGGCTTTACACTCACTTCTTCATCCCCTCCGCTCATCATGGCACCTAGCGATCAACTAAACTGTTTTCCACACCACGGTAGGTTAAATACCAGGCCGTACAGTTGCAGGCGCGTTGGTGTATATTTAACGTGGGCACCGTCCCCAATAGGCCTGCCCCACGTGTGTTCTTCTTTACTAAGTCAAACTTTAGTCTTTTTTAACTTCTTCTTCTTGTGTTTCGTTTTCTTCTTCTTCTTGTTTCTCCGTTTCTTCTTCTTCCTGTGTTGTTTCTTCTGTAGCTTCTGTAGCGATTGCTACAAGTGGTTCAAAATCCTTTAACTTTCTCTACATGCAAACTTCATGAGGTATTCTATTAAAAATAGATGTATCCACAGGTCCGTACACGATGGTGCTATCAGGTTGTTTTTCAAAAGTATCGACCAAATATTCTTTAATAATAGCGCTTGCAAATACCAACTGTCTCATGTACCTTGTAATAGGTTCTGTTGCGTAGTTTAAAACGTAGAATTCTTCACATGACAGTAGAATCTTATTTTCATGTTGAGTCAAGTCTCTAATTCGCACTTGTAGTTGTCCGCGATGTTTAACAATATCGATTTCATTGTCACAATCCAAAAGTCGAATATGTGTTTTCCTTCCACACAAACTGTTAGTTAAATAACATTCTATTAAATGTACATGTTTCAAAAATGACTCCCAAGCATTTTGCAAAAATAAAACCTTTTTTGTTCCATGGTGTAGTATTACTGTAGGGGAATAATCCAATGATTTCATCAATCCAACTGATACACTTTTACTGATGCATGCTGAGATGGGGTAAAAGATTCGCAGAAAAACTTCAGTTAAAATGTGAGGAGGAATATTTTCTTCAACTTTCTTCTTCCTCTTTGGTACAACCTTTGATGGGTCTGCATTAATTTCCTCCTCTCTATCTCTTTTACCAAACTTTAATAATGCAGTTATTTCCTTGATGATTTCTGCTTCACTAGTATTATCACGTTCCAATAACGGTGCTACCTCTGCATCACCTTGTACAACAGATGGAGAACTCATTTTGTAGAAGATGTTACCCATGCGCCGATAGACGATCAACTGAAGACCTGCATTGCTGCTCAGCTATTTATAGGTTAGCGACAGTGGCGGTGCCGGTGGTGGTACAACGTTTTACAATACTGTCTTTACAATACCGGTCAACGGTGTGTATGTAACAATTTTATCGTGCAAAATTAAACAATACGCAGATGTATTTGCAGGTACGTTTTCTTGAAATTCCATTTCTATTTTTTTATCAACACTAGACGATTTTACAGATTCATTTTGTTTGGAACAATCAATTACAACAATCGGAGCTTTTGATTCAAACTGAACGGGAGATAGTAGAGGTGTATTTGTTTTGCCGTAATATGAATTTTGGAACCTAGCGTACATGTCGTATAAAACACTGTATCTTTTCTTATCAAAAGAAATATTAAAGTTGTCGTAGGGAAAGAATTGTGAATTCAGGAACACTTTACAGTTTGTTAATTTACAATGGTCAAATTCACTAGCATTTTCAGTTATTATACTTTTCTTCTTCGTTTGTAATCCAAATATTACATATCTCGCTTTTTCCAAATGAGTAGAAGTTTTTACAGTCCATGTATGTCGTAGTGTTGTAGGTAAAACGGGGTCTTCATGAAACTCCCAGCTTCTGAATGGAATTACAATGTCTCGATCTGATTTTAACTTTCTTAATAATGTAATCCTGTGTTCATCATTTAGTCGCACATGTGGTACTCTCCAAACAATCTTGTCTAATGTTAATTTCCAGTCTAAATTGGCATCAGTTGTTCCAGTAGCTGCTTTAATAATATCTTTATCGTTTGATGATCTTAATAAAACTAGTTCTTGTTTTACATTTATTATTATTCTTCTGTAGTCTTCAGCAAATCCTAGGAGTAATCTTAAAGGTACGTAGAAATCAAAGTTTCCCGAAGAGTCAGGAGCGATTGTACTTTTGTCTGGTGCAACCCATCCTGCAACAGCTAACAGATTCTTCTCATTTGGTGTTAAAGACGCTAATCCTTTCAATGTACTGGAAATTCCAACCTTTTTTGTTGAATCGACTGTAACTCCTGAAATTTCATATCTAATCTCGTCAAACAAAAATGCCATAGGATTATTTATGAACGGAACAGTGGTTCCAGCAGTACCATCATTTTTTGTTACTTTTCCTTCAATATATAAATAACTTTCGCATGGAAGAGTATAAATGTCTTGTTGTTGTATAGGAATCCTAATTTCATCGTTATTGTTTAATTTGGACGAAGCGTAAGGGTTGTGCGTGTGATATTCCTTTTCCCATAAGGTCTCGTCGAATGTTGGACCCTGCGCTATATCCAGTATATCCATTGTTAATGACTTTTAATCCAATTTCTTCTAGAAAACGAATGTTGTCACTTGTTAACCCTTCTACAGCTGATAAGCTACTGACCTCTTTGCTGGTTGGCTCTCTCTTTTTAAATGATAACCCCATTGTCTAAGCGGATGATTTTATATGTATTCTTACAGTAATAGCTTCTCCTCTAAAGTCAATAAGGTTTCCGTCTTGATCCACTATGTTCAGCACGATGTCTGAAATGAAACTGGTGTTTAACGGTAGGTACACAAGGTTTTGAGGCTTTTCTACTATCTTGAAACCCGGTGCAACTGATGGGTAGAATGTGTGTAATATATGACGATTCTCTCCATCTCTGTAGGATCCTTGTATAATGTTACATGTAATGTATATGCTATTAACTTTGATGATCGTCACAGTTTTATTCCCAGAATGAGTTTTATTAGGTTCTAATACTTTTGTTTCCTTAGAAAACCCCAATAAACTACCAATTGAATGTTCTTGACTAAAATCAATATAATACTTAGACGTAATTTCGGCTTTCATTGTATTGTTATTGCCTTTTATCGTTATATTTTCTTTTCCCATATGTTTTTGTATAACTTCATTTATATTATCAATTTCATAAGCTCCTGTTGGTAAACTGAATTCTTCCAAACCTGAATACTTTCCTTTATCATCTTTTGTCTTGTAATAATGTATTTTGTTATTAATTCCTTCACTAACGTTTGGAATAGAGTTATATGTTGTTAAATCCAATAATGCGGCTTCCCATAGTCTTCCTTTTTGCAAACGTAGCGAAGGAAACAGAATACTGCGCAAAGTACATGAGTTACCGGTTTATGACACTGTATACGAGGACATCTTAAAGTTGACTAACACTTTTAGCTAAAAAGTCTAAACATAAATGACCGCAAATGGATGTATCATCAGGTTGTTTTCTTGTATGATTGTAAAAAACATTTTCTGCCGCACGAAAGTATTGTTGAAGTTCTTTCGGTGGTGGAAGGTCTCCAAAACTGTCGAAATAATAAATGGTTTTACTAAGTTTCTTGTAACACACCCAATGAGTGTCTAATCCTTCACTATTATCCAAATTTACAATACCAGTCTCATTTTTCCACATTTTAACCGGTAACTCATCTTTCATAAATACTCCTCTAAAAAATGGGATTTTCAAACAAGAAGCATATGTAATCAGTTCTTCATTGGTCAATTCTTTGTTTTTAATTATTAATTGCTCTTTCTTATTTAATACACACGATACGGTCTTAGGTATAATCCTCCTCCCTTTTTTATCATTGACCATATTGTTGGTTTCTTTTTAGCTTTACCACTGGTAGATCGACGTTTTCTTCTGATATTACCTCCTTGTTTTTTAGCGGGTTTATTCCCACGCCTTCTTCTCTTTCCTCCTCCAAACGTAGTTTTTGCTTTCATTGCTGCTGTTACTGCTAAAGACGCTGCTTTTTCACCAATACTCGCGTCACTAGATTTTACTCTTTGCCAAGCTTTCTCAGCAAGTGCTTTATCCGCTATTGATCTATTTTTAGTATCACCAAATTTGGAATACGCTATATCGTGCTGTTTACAAGCCTGATCGAGCTTATTTATTCCAGGATCTCCTCTAGCAAGACGTTTCTCTAATTTGGTTCCAGGACCACAATATTGATATCCTCCAGGTAAATGTAATTCCACAGGTAATAAATCAATCGCCTCGTTAACTATAGCTCCAACCGGCTTACTCAATAGAGAAAATGCTGTTGATGCTATTCCCCTTCCTCTCTGTAATCTCTCTCGATTATGACTGATGCGTTTAACCCTCGACATGGCTATTTATAGCAAAACTTACAATCAGTAGGTGCACCCTATAAATGTTTTACAATGAATGTAATATCAGTTTTGGTTTCTTGTATTATATACTGTTTAAAATCCATTTATTATATCGAAATGGATTTATTAATTAAATGTAGACATATTAAATAAAAGTAGTAAAAATAGAAATAAGGTGTAATTGAAGATGTTCCAGATGTTTCTCCGCTGGTGATGGTATCGTTGTCTTCGGTAAAATGAATAATCTTTAAATAGTTGTCATGTTCCCTTAGAAACTTGCCACTTAATCGTTGATAATTGAATAACACATCCCAGTCTAGTTTATCTTTAAAATTGTCAATGTAATTCTCAGAGAGATTTTGATATTTACTTATTACTTCCCAACAGTTATTAAAATTCGATGTCATCTCTACGAGGAAGTCTTCTGAAAACTGTTGTCTTTGTAAAATATGGATCCAGTTAACTCTGTGAAAATAAATTCTTAACATAGTCATTGTAAAGAGGTAATGTATGGAAAGTTGTTCCCAATCCATATATCTATCAAACCGTTGAACAAAACCATCTGTCAACACTCCTTGGGGAAATCTCGGCTCTTGAGATATTAAACTCCACGCAGTAATATTGGATTCCATCATCCTCTCTGTATCGTCTCTCGAATATGACTGATGCTTTATCCCTTATCATGGGGGGTATTTTAAATTCTTTTTTCTCTTATGTAATCTTCATTGTTTTCTGTTGGTTCATTAATCACATTCACTTTATCCTCCTTTCCTAATGTCTTGACTTTAGAAGGCTTAGACGGTTTATCTCGTTGATTAGAATTCTCTGGATTGTGTATATTTTTCCAGTCTAAATAATTGTGACTGTCAACATCTGAAGCTGCATCTCTTCCTGAAGCCCGATGGATATAATGGAATAGAGCTGCACCAAACCTTTCCAAATGTTTTTCATATTCCGTAGTCCATTTCTTGTGTACAATATCAAACATTTTCTTATTTACAGCGTCTCCATCCTGCTCACAATCACCTACATTTGATAATTTTAATTTTTTTACATCATAGCTTGTGTCAGTTTTATTCCTTTTGTAAATCGTTAACAATTTTAGAGTAGCTAAATTTACTGCTTCACCATCATAAATGGGATATTGTATATCGCTTAACCTTTTACCGGAAAACCACCAATGATCTTCGTGTACAGTTGGGGTTCTTTTTTTCATGTACTGTACCGTAACCGCATCAGACGACATAAGCGGATCACCAACATTTTGAATTACTTTTCCTTCAAAATTATAGTTGCCGTCAGATGTTAACGGAAACCCAGCTCTTTTTTCACTATATCCAGATTTTACTCCAAACTCGGAATACCGTCCAAACTTGTCCACACTCATGATGTAACTGAATCGCTATCGTTTAGGTTCTTATTATATATATATATATATATATATATATGCGTCTACTGAACAATTATTCCTTGTTTTCGCAGTTCATCAACCAAAGCTACCCATTCGTTTTCTAAACCAGTGTGCCCGGCTTCCATGGCTTCATGTAATAATCTCATTCGATCAACTAACTTATTTATATCGTTGTAATATATTATATTAGTTTTAT
Source organism: Allygus modestus (assembly GCA_963675035.1). Classification (NCBI taxonomy): domain Eukaryota; kingdom Metazoa; phylum Arthropoda; class Insecta; order Hemiptera; family Cicadellidae; genus Allygus; species Allygus modestus. The sequence continues at coordinate 53,833,966 of OY776115.1, read as the reverse complement.
ACAAATTTTTCAATAATCCCCTTCCAGATGTGGTAGGATCAGTTGTTTTTCTCTTTTTATGCAAAACATTTAATTCAGCAGAAGATAAAGCTCTTCTTTTAATTTGAGCTTTTTTTTATTTTGAGGGGAAAAGACTAGATATAATACTTGTATATTTTATTGACCGATTTCTATGAATAGGTAGGTCTTTGGAATACTTTTTTCTATGTGCATTTGTATACTCTAATATATTTTTAAACAATTGTAAATCCCTTTTAGTATATTTACCAGGATTATTTTTAAAGATAAGTTCAAACAAACCTTTTGTACCTTTATATTTCTTATCTCCAATAACTATATCATCATTTTCGTTTATATCTAACTTGCTATCTCCAATCATTAATCCTTTATCCTCTATTCTAGCTCCATAGATATGATAACTTCGATTAGCATGTGCGGCGTGTAACATTTTTAACGTATATGTTCTTCCAAGTGTTCCTTTAAACATAATATCCGTGCCTAATTTGCTTAAGTTGGATGGGTTAATATCCTCTTCTTCTGCTCTTGTATCTTCTACACTTGTATCTTCTGTACTTGTATCTTCTGCAATATCCTTTTCCTTTAAATCCTCTATATCTCCGCTTTCTTCATACTCGTCGCTTTCTTCAGATGTATGTAACTGGCCAAAACTTTCATCATTCTGAAATTCTTCTTCATATTTGGAAATTGGTAGCATTTTGTCTCCTTCGAAGCGAATTGAAGGTTTTTCCATATTTTGTGCTAATCGCTTTAAAGGTTCAGTAACAGGTTTGAATGTTGTTTCTAAAAATTGCTCTCTTTCATTTATACCTGATTTTAAAGCTCGGTTTTTTTGTCTAATAGAATCACTAAGTGATTTTATTTCCTTTAATAGCTTTTCCTGGTTAACCATCTTCACACCTTGACGACTTGTACAGTAATACCGCTAATCAGTGTATTAAAACGAATTTATCAAAACCTATTCTATAACGACCATCTTTTATAGCATGATCTTTCATAATAACCAAAAATCCATACTTTTCCGCCCATGCTTTTCCGCAAAGTTCTTTAAACTTTTCAAATGGCATATCCGCATTCACATGATCGTTATATATATGTTTTAGGTTAGTATCATCTTGTTTGAATACAATCAGAATATTTGCATTATCTCTGATAAGTTGTTTTGGGATTTTGCTATAGGTTTGTCCTATATATATGCTGTCGATGTTATTATGTCTTCCCATGGCAAAGTAGTTTCTAATAGTATCCTGATTTTCACAAGATACATCGTCAAATATAAATACAGAATACGGTTTCGCTTCGTTTGGTTGCATAATGCTATTACTAGCGTTAAATTTGTAGAAATTAACATCAGACACATCAGATAGGATTTTATCCAGCAATTGATACTTTGGTTGATGTAGAGACTTTTAAAAAATATATAGGTTATTAAACCTTAATCCCTGCGGATTAGTGATCAAATTAAAGACAACATTGGTCTTTCCGCAGTTTGAGGGGCCACTTACTATACATCGAACAGTGTTTGGAAGTAAACTACCGTGTTTACCATTGTTGATTTTAACGTTATCCACAGTTAAATCATCTATGTTATTAATATTGAATCGATCTTTATGGTTAATAATCTCCATCCTGCTCAAAGGTTAACGATGAAATGAGTTGCTTGCATTAAACCAAGTCCTTTATAGGTATCCATGAATCCTCAGTTTTGTTAAACCCTAACCACCGCACTTTAACTGCGTCCTCTTTTCTTTGTAACACTTTTTCAACAAGATATACATCACCTACTGTTGACTTTAACATTTCATGTCCATAAAATGCACCTTGCAACAAATCTCCTTTGTTATCTTTTAAGATATACGTGTCAGGTACAGTCGGTTGCACTTTATACACTGTAAAAACTTCATTCGTCCAATTGGGAAGGTATTTCTTGGTAAACACTCCCTTATATTTACTAATCCGTACTTTATCACTTACATTAAATTTTCTTGGCTGCATTTTTTCTACTTTAGGCTTTGTATTTTTCTTAATGCGTTTTAATGCATCTTTTGCATTTCTTCTATTTACTTTGTTAGGTTTCATACCAATAGTTCTATGAAACCTGTTGTTATAATCATTTATTAATTGTGGTAAAACATCATACCATACGTAAGAACCTCTTTTTGAAAATTGTTTATACAGTGCTCCTTTTAAGGTTCTATTGAATCTTTCTACAATAGCTGCTTTTTTCTCTGAATTTGTAGAATAATGATTTATTTTATATTTATTCATTAACTGTGCAAAGTTTGTATTAAAGTATTCTGTTCCATCATCAGTTTGTAAATGTTTAATTTTGTTTTTATCTCTTTTTATGGCTATTTCCATGGCTTCTGTTACGCTTTTACCAGTCTTGTCCTTTAGAGGCAATGCGTCTGCAACTTTTGTAAAACAATTAATAATTGTGAGTATATATTTAAATCCTTTGTTTATTCTGCTATGCGGTCGCATTTCAATTAAATCCGCTTGATATAGATCATTTATCCCTTTTATAACAGTATTTCTTCTTGGAAACTTTATTCTTGCAGGTTTGTGTAGTTCATTAATAATCTTCTCCTTCAGGTCTGACATGATGGTTTCACGAAGACAGCTGATATGATATTAAATATTCTTTTGTATAAATCTGCTTATATAGGTCAAGGTCATTCTAAACTAATGTATAAAAGAAGAACACAGCAAAATACTGCTGTGTTCCCCCTTTTATACGGAAAGGAAAAGGAAAAGGGATGTAGGACGATGAAAGGGTTACTCGTCAATAGGGTTGAGGGAATAGTAGCCGAATGGTAGAGTGTGGATGTTGTCTGCAAGGATGTGTCGTTTATCATCATTTGAAGAGAGAGCTTTTTTTACTTCCGTCACGCTGTACAGCTGATGGTTGAAACTTCTGATTGTGTTGAATTTTGCTGTTATATCTTGATCTTCAAATAAACATTTCTTATAGTGATTAAAATGCACATTCTTCTTTAAATACAAACTTTTTACTCCTTTAGCTTTCTTAATGACTTGGTTTTCATTTAGTTGTAAAGAATATAATTTTGACATTAGTGTAACAATTTCTTGAAGTATAACACCATTGGCTTCATCTTTAAATTTGCCAAGCACTTTTTTGTTTCTGTAATTGTCGTAGTTCGGATGATCTTTTGGATAGTCGGAAAAGTCAAAGTCGTTTTTGTAATCAAATGTCCGAAGGTCTTCATACATATCGTTAGTAATTATCCAATAAATAAAAGCGTCTGTATCCATGTAGGAGATGCCGATGTTTTCTCGTCCATAAAAGGTGACCATCTTCTTGTAATGAAAATCGTACATATGAGTCTTGGAGATATCCAGGATTGTCATACCTATATACAAAGGACGATCCATCTTCACACTTGTTTTCTTCATAGATACAGCTACAAGATTTTCGTTAATAATTATAGATGTTCCAAAGTTTGGCTGTTGTACGAGTTTTTGTAGTTTGTTCGGATCTGTAACAAGTTTAACATTTTTATGTCTTCTTTTGTTTTCCAATGTTTTACCGAATATCGCATTGTTCATCAATTTAAAAAAGTCTTTTTGAAAGGCTGATGTAGCGGCTGCTCTTCTGGTAGTATTCGAGTCTATGTACGGTTTCAACCAGCACGATTGGGAAAATTCTACAGCTCTATTAATTTTAGTAAGACGTAAACCTAATTCGATAGCTTGTTGAACAACCCAATAGTGAGCTACGTATCGTTGTTTATTGTTAAGGGTCATCATTAATTTGGGGTGTTTTCCAGTTGGTGAAATTTCTGTTCTTGCAAGGAGTGGAAGGTCATAATGAAGATCGTGTAAATGTTCTGGATATTCAAAGTCGCAATCCAAAATATATCCGGTATCTCCTTGTTTTGGAATTTGTGAAATATCGCCAATACAGTCGGGATCAACCCATTTAAAGTTGTCAAATGGAAGTGGGTTCGACATGGCCCATCCATACAGATTATTCGCGTCGAAATATCCCAAGTACGTTGAAGGTTTCTCTTGATCATGGTCAGGTAGATATTTGTTGTTGGCTTTAACATGTCTCGTCACGCTTTGAGTTAATCCACCTCTAACACTCGACTCAACCATTAAAACCATATCTATATCTGTTAACAGCTGGAGTTTGCATTTTGTTTCTTTCAGCATTGCTTGCCAAGCTAGTCCTGGAGATGTATATGAATGTAGAGGGTCTAAACCGTATGCTGCAAAACAGGTTCTTCGGAATTCTTCCATAACATCGCAGAGAAGAGTCACGTCAAGTTTTACATAAAAGTCTGAGTATTCTCCTAAAGTCTTCATATCCAACTCGTTCCATACTCGACATGCGTGTTGATAGTCTTCAAGTGAAATCTCCGAATCAATAAGTTTGTTGTTAAATTGTTCTGGTGGAGGAAGTGATGTTTCATTAAATCTATGAAGTCCATCGATGTAATCGTAGGGGAAGACTCCTTTTCGAAGAACCAGATCCATTTTACTACTGGCTACAATTTTGCTTGTTTCTATCAGATCTTCTCTTTTTAAATTATCAGTTAATTTCATTAGGCTAGAAGGCATAAATCGAAACGAATCAATAAATCTAAGTTTTATTTTGCCAACCTTTTTAGAGAAACTTATAAATTTTTCCATTGTTGTTGCCAAAACATCTATTGCTCCATCATCTCTTCCTAACTCCGGGATTATGAAATGAGAGTCATATCCGCTAAGGTTATGTAGAACAACGGGTATAAAAGATGGTACTTTGTAATTTAAGTTGCAAGCGTTACAGGCTGCACCTCTGTAGGCTCCTGTAAGATGGTCGTGATCACGCACTTTAACGTTATCTGGTGTAAATAGGTTATTACACAGATAACATGTTGTTGCCAAATTGTGATGTTGAAGTTGGTGTTCATCCATAGGTTGCATCGGTATTTTAATTTTGTAGATTTCTTCCACCTTAGAGGCAATGTAATACAACTCATCTACAAAGTGTTTCGCTGCTTGTTCACCACGATAAATCTTCGGAGCAGATGATAGTCCAAATTCTTGAAGATGTTCTTCAGACAGCGTGGATTTTGTTAGTATACAATAACTGTTTGGTGCATGTTTTTGATATTTGCTTCTTTTTGTGATATCCTCTTCTTGTTGTTCAATAGGAAGTAAAGATGCTTCGAAGTCCGCGTACACAACAAATGGAACAGGGTATTGTTGATTTACTTTGTCAAATCTTATCTGCGCTCTGCTGGGATGTGGCAATTTAATTCTTACCTCATAGTTTCCACTACATAACCTTTGATGTTCTACTAACCATTCTGATCCTCCCCGTCTCAATTCTTTGTTTGTATGACAAAAACATCTTTTACAAATTGTAATCTTTTTTTCATGCTTAGATAATTGTTTAGAAACAAGAGCTTCAAAATTTTTAATGTAGACATAGTGGGATATATCCCCTTTAGTGATTAATAGCAAATCCGTATGATCTCTGCGCTCAATAGGTGTTATGCGCAAGGGGTACACATTTTTAGACGAATCCAAGCCAAAAATGTTGACAGAAGCTGAAGGGTTTTGTTTTTCAAATTTCGATATATCAGTAATTGCAACAGGGTAAGTCATTCCCTGGAAATTATACTTGTGTTGAACTTCTTCATATGCTTGACTTGGTCTTTCCGGATGGTTTTTTACATATTTGGCCAACATAACATATTTAAAACATTCATTATTTTCATTTTGCACGTTAATACAGGATTTGGTATTCATAATTTTTTGAGGTAGAGGGATATAGCTACTTCCTCTCATTCCATAACCGTGTTTATGAACTCTAACATCCAGACTTGTTATACTTAATAAAGTCCATCCAGATCCTCTTCCTTCATGCTCTTGTAGTTTCGTCAAAAGTTCCTCAAGACATTCTGTTACGATCTTTTCAATATCTGACGCAGCCATGATGGTTCGGTTTTTTGTCATGAAACCTCTTGGTGATGTTTCGTTTTGAATGTTAGTGAATATGGCATCTAGCAACAGTCCAAATTTGATAAAATTTAATCTTTTTTGTTCATTCTTTAGTGTTTTGGTTACTAATTCTTTGGCGTTATGTAAAAAGTTTTCAAGTTGTAATTTTACGTTGTCAATTTTAAAATGTGTTACTACCTTACCAGGTAGTGCTTGAGCGTGTAGTTCCACATCTACTGCTGTTGATGTTGAGGGTCGGTGAAGAGTAGACATAGCAGCTGTTGATGTTGAAGGACGGTGAAGTGTAGACATAGCAGGCGTTGAAGTCGATGTTGATGGTGTTGATGATGAAGGATGGTGAAGTGTAGACATAGCAGGCGTAGAAGTCGATGGTGTTGATGTTGAAGGATGATGAAGTGTAGACATAACAGGCGTAGAAGTCGATGTTGATGGCGTTGAGTGTGCATAATGGATGACACTCGGTCTTAAAACTTCATTTTGTTCTTTTTGATTTAGGTTTGCAAATTGATGTTGTGCTAATTGATGGTCGATTGAATCTAATTCTTGTTCATTTTGTTCTTCTTTTGTATTTGTGTTGGGATTATGTTTTAGTTCTTTATGAATGGCTAAAAGCCAATCATCTCTAAATGAGGCTTTACAAATATCGCACCGATACATATTATAACTGTGTCTTCCTCAAAGGCTAACCAGCTACTAATAACACTCCAAAATTCACCTCTATTTATACCCGAAAAAGAACAGTGGTGGGGGGTATACATGCCGGAGTATATGTGTTAGTGAAGAAATACAAAATTTTACGCAGGCAGTACATTTTGCATCAAACCAAGATGTTTTCAAGTCCCCAAAGTGGGTCAAGGTCGTTTGAACATGTTGCCAAAACGGGGAATAGAGCAGTAAGTGATTCTCACTTGGACCACAAACTGATCTATTCCCCGCTTTGTATTATTTAACAGATCTTTAAGTTTTCTTTTAATTATCCTGATCTTCAAAAAGTTGTTTGTATGAGGGTTCTTCAGCAAAGAAATGTTGAACCGCCAAGTCATCTTCAGTCAGAGGACATGATTCCAACAGTTTTTGATCGATTGAGGGAGCTGACAGCGGTTCTTGGAGTTTTTCATCTTCAGTCAGAGGACATGATTCCAACAGTTTTTGGTCGATTGAGGGAGCTGACAGCGGTTCTTGGAGTTTTAACTGTAAACTTTTGATATATTCCATGGCCTTATACAAAACGGTTATTTTTGCATCTCGAGGATTGGCGAATGGGATTACACTTTGTAATCTCTCATATCCAGTGTTAATATTCACTCTACATTTCTTTGAGTGTTCAGCGTTTCTCTGATTGTAGCCAGATCTGGAGTTGGATGTGCTTGCTTGCGAATCCATAGCTGACTAATACGTGTATTCCAAAGTGCATGGTTAAATACCTGCTTACCCCCACCATTAGAGTACCCCCCTCTTGGAGCATATGTTTGATTTAGTAATAATTATTGTATCAAAAGAAGTTGTTTCCAAGTCCAGATATAGGTCAAGGTCATCTGAAGATATTTCCAGAACGGGGAATAGAGCAGTAAGTAGTTCTCACTTTGACTACAAACTGATCTATTCCCCGCTCTGTATTTGTAGTTGGAAGGTTAACGAAGAAAACTAATCAGACTCATCTGACACATCCGACTCATCAAACGGAAATAAGCGACGGGGGAGAAAGCTAGTGACGTAGGTACCCTCAAAAAAGGGTCCTACTACCACTCGGAGTTGCCTCCATGTGTTCCAAACAGAGTGACTGTTGGTAACACTCCGCATCGTCCGAATTCGAGTTTTCCTCCACGTCATCCGCTACACTAGAGATATCCTCATCACTCTCCAATTGTTCCATCCAACTCACGGCTTCCATCTCTACGGAATCAACTTCTTCATCTTCCAACACCGCATCTTCATTTTCATCTTCATCTTCTAACATAATGTTTTTTAACATTAGAATTACCTCTCGTGGATGAGGAAATATGATGTCTCTTGGTGCCATGACTAGACTGATTCAACCATTGATACAAACTCGCCTTTTATACCACAATATTTAGAGGGGGGCGTTGGGGAGGGGATATTGTTGGGTAGGGGATATTGTTGTTAAATATATATTTAGTACTAAACAAAGTTGTTTCCAAGTCCTGAAGTGGGTCAAGGTCGTTTGAACATGTTACCAAAACGGGGAATAGAGCAGTAAGTGATTCTCACTTGGACCACAAACTGATCTATTCCCCGCTTTGTATTCCAGACGTCTTTAATTTTGTTAACCCAGTTATTCATCCTGGTCTTCATCCATGAGGAAGATTTGTTTGTAGGCTGACGGTTCTTTTTCAAGAAACTGATGTTTCGCCAAACTATCTTCCACCAGGAACACGCATTCTATCGGTTCAAGAGAGACCGGTTCTTCAGAAGGAACTTCTGCAACTATTGCCTGCAGATGTTTTATGTATTCTATTGCCCGATATATCATGTCCTTTGTTTTAGTAGTAGATTTAACGCCCGGGACTTTACTTGATAATCTACTGTAGGCTTTTTGCATTGTCAGCTTATATCTTTTTGTTCTTAATGCGTTTTCGGCTCTTCGGTTCCGCAATTGTGAAGTGCAATTGTTGAACTTCAGAAACTCTGATAGTTCATCTTTATACTCTTTGGATGTGCTTGCTTGGGAATCCACAGCTAACTACTGGGGATATTCCGATGCGGTCGCTTAAATACCATGTTTACGTGGTGGGGGTAAATGTCAAGGATGTTATTGTAGGAAGTACATTTTATATCAAACAACGATGTCGCAGAATGACAAGTCTTGTAAGTGGGTCAAGGTCGTCTGAACATACCACCAGAACGGGGAATAGAGCAGTAAGTGGTTCTCACTTAGACCTCAAACTGATCTATTCCCCGCTCTGTTTTTAATCTCTCTCCTTTTTATTGATTCAACAATGGTTTGGTTTAATATAAAATGTTGGATTGATGATCCATTTCTGCCGGAGTAACCTTTCCATTATACCAATCATTTTAAGTAACTTTACATTGTTTTTATAGCTTGTTTTCCATGCTTCCTGTTCACTATTATACACTGGAGCCGTAGGCTTCCACATATACAAATCACAACCAACCTCCCAATCGAGAAACTTGTGCAGTAATCTTCTTAAGACAATTAACTGATCGTGATTTTCAACCTTTCTGCTTACTACTAGTGTTGCTGCAGCGATAGGGAGAGCGGGTGTACTCATTTTCAGCAGAATGATTTTACCAGTGATCGGGAACCCCTTTTATACTACGTTTAAATGGTGGGGGTTAGTGGTGGGAGTACAAGGGTTAGGGAAGGGGTATATTGTGTTAAGAAATAAATATATCTTCCATTATTTTACCACACGGAGTGTAAGTCAATACTATACACAGATATTCTAAGTCTTTTTAGTGGGTCAAGGTCGTCTGAACATATTGCCAAAACGGGGAATAGAGCAGTAAGTGATTCTCACTTTGACCACAAACTGATCTATTTCCCGCTTTGTTTTTTTTTGTTTTTTTTTTAACCCCTTTCATTGTTTTAACGAGTTTGGTTATCTTCTTTTTTAAGGGTCGGAGGTTCGACAAAAACGTTCCCTAATTCTTTTTGTAAGATTGAGGGGGGCAGCGGTTCCTCAGGCAGTTCAGCTTTTATACAAGGTTCTTGAAGCTGTGTTTGAAGGAACTTAATATATTGTACTGCCTGTCGAATTTTTGAAATCCTAGAATCACTAGGATTAGCAAATGGTACAGCGACTTGTAATCTTTTGAATCCTTCTCTTACTTTATTTTCGTTTCTTCGCGAACGTGCACTATTTTGTTTCGCTCTACGTTCCCAGATTACTTCCATATCAGTAGCTGATGAGTTGGATGAACCTGCTGGAGTCTCCATAGCTGACTAATGAATATGTTCTACGACGCCAGCTTATATACCCGCTTACCCCCACCTAAAAGGTTGGTGAACAGATCAATGTTTTGGTTTGAAAAGGAATTTAAACAGAGCGAAATGTTTCTAAGTCCGTTATCTAGGTCAAGGTCGTTGTAACATTGTAAAAAAAAAAGTGTGGACAACCTATTTACACTCTGCAGCATATGCTACAACATGTAAATAGGTTGTCCACACTTTTTTTTTAATTTGGAAAAAGAAAGACTTGATTTAATTTGGAAAAAGGTTATTACAATTTTTTCCACACAGTGGTTCCTGAATTGTCTCTGATTAGATAGTGCTTTTTCGTGGGTTTGTAGGGATGGCGCATGGCTTTAGGTAATCTTAAAATGTAGAGTTGGTCTCCACATTTTAACATGACCTTTAAGAAACCCATTATTTTGACAAAGAAGTATTGTTTGTTTTTACAAAGCCTATTAATCCGAGTTTTGGCTGGTTTCACTGTTGGATGTGATGTGGAAAGAGAAACGGTACCCTTGTGTTTTTGTCTTAAATGAAAACTGCATAATTCTTCATCTAAGACACAAGATTTAGCACAACGTTCCCCTTTCCTTGCACCTTTTTTAAAACTGTATTTACATTGTTGTGCAGGAAGTAAGCACTTCCTTCTCAAGGATTTTAATTCATTAAATTTCTCTGAAAGAGTTTGATCATTTATGCAGATTACTGACGGACGAAAACTTGTGGAAGGTGGAGTGATGATTGGAGAAATGATCTGCGGTATAGTGGGTGTTGAACATCTTGAACTCGGTGATGATGCTCCCGAGCTCGAAGATGAAGAAGAAGAGGACCTCGAGCTCGAAGATGACGAAGAAGAAGATGACGAAGAAGACCTTGTCCTTGACCTTGGTGATGGGGAAGATAAAGATGATTTTGTTGGTGACTTGGGTCTTGGTGGTGGAGAAGATGGAGACCTTGGTTGCGACTCTTCCGGGATTATCAAGGACATCAGTAATGCGTGGCGGAGTATGGACGCAGGACCGGATGATGAAGAAGCAGGCGATGAAGAAGTAGGCGATGAAGAAGCTGGCGAAGATAAAACCTGGCGGAGTAGAGACGGTGCAGAAGTAGTTGGTGTAGATGATGAAGAAGCAGTAGAAGAGGTAGTAGGTGTTACAAGAGCTGGTTTTGCTACGACCATCTTCTTAGGCTTGGTCTGCTTCCTGATATGCGCCATGGTTAAACACAAACAGCAGAATGTTTTACCAGTGATGGGGAACCTCTTTTATACCCAATGTAAGTGGTGGGAGATGTAAATGATGGGGAGATGTAAGTGGTGGGAGTGGAGGTGATTGAGAAAGGTTATTTTAAAAGTATATTTCTTCCAATATTTGATCAAACGAAAGTTTTTCTAAGTCCCGTCAGTAGGTCAAGGTCGTCTGACATAATGCCAAAGCGGGGAATAGAGCATAACATACTGCTCTATTCCCCGCTCTGTATTGGGGAAGGGGACAAAAGACAACAAACAAGAGACTGATTTTAAACAAGAGACTGATTTTAAACAAGAGACTGATTTTATATTTCACAAACGTTTCTCATGGGTGAGATAGGTGGTGTCAACCGGTTTGCATGGCCGTATTGATCTTATTGACAAGGCCGGTTTTCAGGGCCGAACCTTATTGTCAGGGGGTTAGGAAAAGGATGAGAAACAAGATACATTACTTTGAAAATAAAGACTTTACCAGCAACTATGTAAAAGAAACAAATTAATCAGTTAACGTTATTTTTACAAAAACAGCCGAGGTCGGTTTTGCAAAGGTCAACAGTATCACTGAAACCCGGTGGGACGTAGACCCAAACACCCGGCGTCAGGCTGCTGCGAACCCAAGTTTTGACCAAGGTTGTTGAGGGACCTGTAGGGCCGGGAGTACATATGTTATTAGTAAATAAAACACTTCAAACCAATACCAAACTCTAACATATATATTAGACTAACTACATTACCTAGCAGCAAACTACAAGCGTTATCTAACATGCTTAAACAAACTAACTAAACATGCAAGGGCGCGGATCTCTTAATTGCGCGTCGGGCCCAACGCACACTTAACAGACCTACGCTGCAGCAGAGTGCAACCCACTGGGACGTATATCCAAACAGCGGGCGGCAAGCTACTGCGACGAGACTGCGGACTGCTCCCGCTTATAAAGGCAAAGTGACGTCACCGAAGCGGAAGGGGGGAGGTCGAAGGGGGGGGGTGACCTTGAACATGACCCAAATCGGGGGGGGGTTACGTCAAGGAGGGGGGCTCCGCCCGTGACGTCAGGGGGGGGGCTCCGCCCCGTGACGTAAGGGGGGGGGGGTTGTGTCGTCACGGTGGAAGGGGAACAGGATGTAGACCGGTCTTTAGCTTTCTACCCGTATATGGAAATGTCACGGTTACACTTGGCGATCCGCTTTGCTCCGTCTGGTACCTCATTCCAGCTTTGCCTTGCGAACTGTATACACCTCTGCGCTATGTCTTCTCCCATCACACCCGAGAAACTGCAACGTTTGAAGGAGACTTTGAAGAAGTCTTCGGAGAAAAGGAGCGGTTTCAAAAGACCTAGTTCTTTTAGGTCTTGTATACAAAGAAATTTTCGGAACCACCCACTTTACTTTGATCAACGGCCTTCGACGTCTTCTGCATCTCCGCCAACGACAACGCCTCACCCTTCATCGTCTCGACCTTCATCGCCGCCTCCAACTGTTGAGGAAATAATGAAGAGGACGGCTACGGTGAAACTTACCGAGTTGGTAACGCCGCTGGAGTCTGTCACCGTCAAGTTTGCCCAGTTGAAATTGGACATTGAATATTTATTTGTGGGGAAGATCGGTGATGAGTACCTACTCCAACACCTCTTTGGCGGCCGTTACGTCAAGGTCCACCTTCCAAGGTCTACTCTGCCACCTCCTGAGACCGAGTGCGACTTGTTTTTGGTACGGCAGAAGGGTCAAGTAAAGTGGGTTACGAAGAAATAAAGTAAACACTGTCCACCGCTCCTTATCCACCATCTCCTTCAAACACAAACGGTCCTTTTCAGGACCAACCTAAGCATTTCAAGTTAGGGACTTGGCCTGTACATAGGCAGGAGACTGTTAGTCTCATGTTTGTGTGCAGCCCACTTTGTGAAATTTTCTAAGTCCCAAGGTCCTTGACCTTGACTTGACCTTGAACATGACCCATTTTGGAGGGGGGGTACAAAGTTTGTGCAAAGTATGTCATGTGGGTACTCAAATTAGGCGGATTGATCAGACGAACAAGTTTGTGCAAACAGAATTCAAATCCGACCAAGGGTATAGCAGTAATAGCTAAAAACAACTATTTTGGAGGTTAAACCTAAATAACTTCTTTATTTACGGATTAAAGTATATCAAGTGGGTATTCAAATTACGCGGATTGATCAGACAAACAAGGTGGTGCAAACAAAATTCAGATCCGACCAAGGGCATAGCAGTAATAGCTAAAAAACAGCTATTTTAGAGGTCAAACCTACATAACTTCTTTATTTACGGTTTAAAATATATCAAGTGGGTACTCAAACTACGCGGATTGATCAGACGAACAAGTTAGTGCAAACAGACTTCAGATCCAACCAAGGGTATAGCAACTGTAGTGAAAACAACTGTTTGAAGGACAAGGGAACGTTGTGGTGGGGATAGGTGTCTATCCTACAAGCTAGCGCTACATCATTATATTTCCAGCTGTTGTCGGATGAACATCTACCTATATAGTTTGTGTTAACGTTTGAACATGTCACAGTTTTACAGGAATATGAGTAAGGTGTCCTTCAGTAGCCCGCTTGCCACCACCTTCTACTTCTCCGACGATGAAGATAGAATGTCTACGCTTTTAGCGGACAATGAGCGGTTCCATCGTAGAATAGCCAAGGTTGAAACACTCTTAGCCAGTTGTCTGCTGCACAAGAAGCAACACATGGAAACATGCACTAGTTTAGATCATAGTGACTGTAATATTTATACACATATAGTGTTGAGACAAATTAATTGAAGTTTTCAGTTAAGGAGCTACGGTCTTGACAGTGTAAGAGTCAGACCCTAACTAATGCGTGTACGCTAGTTAGTGCGCGATGTACAAACTTGGTGGGGGAAGTGGTGTGGTGGGGGGAGTGATGTGGTGGGGGAAGGGACGAGTACCTAACCTACACTCAAACGCTGCATTACTATACAATCATTGGAACAGACAACACCATGAGCAGCGTCAACGACAATATTTGGGGAGATGCGGTTTGTGAGGAGGAGTTGATAGCAACTCTTGACGCTACCGAGGTTGAGCAAACTACATCTCAGCAGCCAACAAGCAACATCATAAGCCGTGGCAATAACATTATTTGGGGAGGTGTGATTAGTGAGAAGGAGTTGGTGGCAACTCTTGAGACTACCGAGGTTAATCAAGGAGCGGCGATGCAAACTATATCTCAGCAGCCTAGGACATATGAACAAGTCCTGGAGGAATATAAGAACGCGTATGATTATGCTTGCAAGAGGTGGTGTGCGCAGCCGCAATGTCCAGAACAGGAGGATGAAATGGAAGCGGATTTTCGGCTGGTTACTAAACTAGAGGAGGAACTTCAACGTGCAGACCAGGGTTTTAACTAATGGATATTTTATCCAAAGTCTTCCTCCCCACGTCAGCTGCCATCTGCCGCGCACTTGTCACCTGCCACCTGTCGCCTGCCATCTGCCGCCTACCATCTGCCGTCCGCCATCTGCTCCGCCCCACCACACTTTTACCCCCACCATTTGGTACGATTGCAACGCTAGCTTGTGAATAGTCAGTACACCTCCAGCTCTCGACTGGTGAACATCATCCTCTCTCCGCGCTCTTCACAAAATAACATTGTCATGTCACTCAAGATTCGATGTATTTATTATGACTCTATTTATCTATCAACTTCTACGGACCTGGAGATTTTTAAAGAGGAGTTAAGACTTCTCCTAGCGAATGGCTACAGTTTATCTTTAGAACTGATCGCAACAAACAACATTGACTCTGCGCAGGGGTCAAAGTATCTACCGCCTTTCATCAGAAAACGAAGTGATGGTCGCGACTCCGGATCAACAACATCGATGACGACAAACAACGGGGAACTATTGTAAACATAAATTATTGTAAACATAACTTATTGTAAATAAAAAGAAATGTAAACATTAAAGTAATAAATTAAATAGTACTACCTCGCACTCGTATCATTCGATTGCTTCATTCGATTGTTTTCATTCGATATTTTATCGAATGAAAACTATCGAATCACAATCGGATTTTACGCGTGCGAGGTAGTACTTTTTTAAAATAACCTCCCCGTGACCTTGACCTTTAAACTTTCCCTCATTACGTCACAAAACCGCCTACGTCACTGGCTGAGGCTCAGATGACGTGTTTAATGACTCAGCGCTTCCGGTCACGTGACCGGAAGCCATAAATCACTTGGCCCAGAACCGGCAAACCCACACTACTGACTTACAACTATTTTTAACAATTAGAGTACTTTTACTTTAGAATTAAAACTACTGTTAGCACCCTTGGGAGAGTATTGATATTTTCAGAACCAATATCATAAACCATCTTCGCAAATGATAACCAATAACAACACTAGAAATGTATGTATGAACAAAATTAAAATGGGCATTACAAATTATTGTAGGCTTTTCAAAAATACCTCTTAAAGTGATGGAAACTGTTGTATAAATCATGTTAGTACAGAAATTGTTATAATAACCTCCGATTAAATGACGGACCAAAGTCAACAGTGCAATGTTGAATAGGCATTAAGACTACAATGATCAACCCAAATAAATCATTGAAGCATATGTAGTATAAAAACTATCTAATAAATCATTTTAAGTGATTTTATTCTAAAAACTTTCAACCCACATACAACTAGCGCATTTCATCCATTGAACTTCAGGTATAAATTAAATTAAAATTTAAACTTTAAATAATACTAATTGCCCGTCACGGCTTTGACTACAATGCAATACTATGTTTGAATAGTTAATTTCATTTTTAAAAGCACCTGGGTGACCGAGCTTTTTTCAATAAACCAGACAGTTTATTAAAAATGCCTAGAGTACTTATCCTCACGGTCCCCTTAGTGTTTCAATTTAGAATCGTTCACTTTATATGCAATCTTAATTTTTAATGGTTCTAGCAATTTATATATTTAAGTTGTTTCCACTATCCTCACGGAAATCATATGATGACTTAATGTAGTGTTGTTTCGAAAGTTGACCTGTTTTTATCATCAGCTTTCATTATTCTTTTATTTAAGATTTAAACAAGCACAACACCATAGCGTTTTTATCGAAAATGTTTCTATGCAAAACTATATTATTTCTGGGGATGAGGACTTTTTATATTTTTTAACCCATAGTTTTGTTAGCTCCAACATTTGGAGGAAATAGTTCAGCAGCAGGGTAGCTCTACCTGGTCTCATATGCATGGGTGTACTCCAAGACTATAGCTATTGAATATTCCATTAGACACAAGAGCACTTGCTACGCGACTCTATGACCTTCAAGCACTCTTAGCGGTAGTATCGCCCACTCGAGTCAATTGCTGTTTTTATTTGTTTAAATTTCTCTACAAGGGAAATACCCTTCTTATCCTCAGGGGTAAACATAATAAACTCGATACGTGATAAGGATGTATTAGAGAATATTATAAAGTCTGAAAGAAATTAACGGTACAAAGTAAACAACCCTTACCTTCCTTAGCGGTAAAAATAATAAACTCGAGGCAAAGGATGTATTTGACAATAGTATACAGTCTGAAAGTAATTAAACATTTTTATCATGTAATCAAAAATGTTAAGTCATTTAGTATCTGATAGAGATATTTATTAGTGAATTTCCTATGGAAAGTGAACTATTAGCATGACCCGTACGGTGAAACTTAAGCCCGGGACCACCATAGAAGTCCCTAACGTGACCCCCTGAACACGTTTTGGGGAGTCGTTCAAAATTATATATATATATATATATATATATGTGTGTATGCACTCTAGCGGTCGAATTTTTTGTCCGATTTACTTAAAATTTGGTAGGGACGTTCCTTTCTATAATCAGTTGGTCAAGTTCGTTGGGCAAAACAATCGGAAAACTCTAAACCCATTTTTTGTGGATTATTCTTTCAAATATTGAGTATTTGGGCCCAAAAAGGGCCAGAAAAGCCCCGGACGTAAAATTAATGCATGTATTAATATGGGAATTAGTGAAGCGAAAGTTTTAGGCCCTCTCTCGTCATTCTAGCACATATATTTACCTAGTTATTAAAGAAAATGTATATTGGCTGAACACAGTACGTTGTCTTATGGGGTTTTTACATTAGAAAACCATGTTATTCATGTGTCGGTTATTTGTATCATCCCCAGCAACCTCGCACCTACTTTCAAGCCTGACTGGACCTTCTCCTAACCTTATAATGCACACAATTGTATTCCTAGTATTGCAGGTTAATAAAACCAGGAGCATCAGAACAGCCAATAAATCAATGTTTTCAGATTTCAACAAAATTGAAACAAATGTATTTTTTTCACTGGTTTTGAGTTTTAAAAGTTTTGAATGTAGAAATTCACTTCCCTCACGTCAGCGTGCTGCATGCGAACTCGTTTTAAATAAACTATATATTAATGATACTTTAAGCTTTTGCATTACAAATAATGCCTTGGTAAAATAAAAAATAGTAAAGCTACACTCACACTGATTTAATTTGAAACTACATTTCAGGGAATAAAACATCTTCAACGTTGTTATCTTCTCTTATAAACGTTGTTGATTTAATTAAAGATATTTTAATCTTTTTAAAGTAAAAAAAGTGATTTGGTTGTTACTAAAAAAAAAACTTTAGGTTAATACAAGAATCACTATTGAACAATATTATTTGTAACTTAATCTGCCCGTCATGCGTAAACGATTTAACGTATCTGTTAGTCTTGCACATGATATTAGAGGTCGTCCTTTGTTCAAAAGATCCTTGATAAAACATTTACGTAATAGTGATTAATGTAATAAAACATTTAAACTTTTATTTTGAACATCCCTCAATTGATTTACAGCGTCAAATATTCTTTTAACTGCATAATGAAATTATTCGAATTTATCATATAATCATGACAACCCAAAGCAAAACAGTAATGAAAAGGCTCGAGCATCTCCTGAGTAATTTTAAGATTTGTTTGTACAGAATGAATAGCTAAAAAGCCGCCTTTTAATCTTTGAAGAGGTTCTGTTTTTTCATTGCTCAGCCGAGTGCTGAGTTTTAATTACTTTCATGTTTTTCTGTTGCATTTATTCTCTTAAATGGGTTTATTTTTAAATATAATACGGAATTTTAATAGTTTTACTGTATGACAAATATATTTAGTTTGTACAAATTATAATTTATTGATTGATAATTCTAACAATTGATTATCACTCAGATTTGAAATTCTCAAGGAACTAACGAACAAAATCTTGATTTACATATCATAACATTTTTGCAATTTATAAAGCTTAAAATGATAAAGTAGTCATAAACTGAAAGATTATAATAGGTAGAGTATGTTCAACAGAGACCTATGAAACACATGAAAAAATAAACTATAATAGGTGCAGGAAACAAAATGTGTTCATCATGTACAAATAGCAAGCTAAAGAAGAAAATGTTTAGGCAAACGTTATCAACTTAAAACTTAAGTACCTGGGGGCCGAGCTTTGCTCGGGGGAAGGCCAGCCAGTTTTTTAGATGACTTGGAATAATATTTCACCACTTCCCCCTACTGATAATCAGATCTGTATAACTCATTTGCCTCTTTTCTACATTTTTAAGGTCACTCCAGTTGTTATTTATAGCTCAATGTCCCTTTGATTTATTTTACTACTCTATATATGTAATGTTCACTCAAATCTTTTAATCTCTGCTCTCAGGAAACCACATGTTAATAATCATAAACAACATGAGTATTACTTTGACAGTTCCTTGGTTGATTATGAACAGATGTTACATTTCTTTTGGTTTGATTTGAAACTCCCTAAGCCCAATGTTAATTTTTAACTTTTCATTTTAGTTATTTTACATTATTTGATTTGTCCTGGGGATGATGCCTGTCTAGAACTTATTTTTATCCCAGAAATTAGTTATTCCGAACATTTGAAGGAAATCGTTGGAGCCGTTTTTGAGATCAGTGTCGCAAGCAAGCAAGCAAGCAAACCTTACTCATATTAGAGTATAGAATAATAAATGATATCAGGAAACTGACACATTCTTTCTCCCTTTTGGCCCAACTTTAATGAATAAATTACTTTTTATTTACTTAATATAGAATACAAATCACGGTAGAATGTGCAGAAAATCTTGTAAACAAGTTTTTTTTTTAATATCCACCCAAATCCCTGTTTTTGAGGCACTTCAGAATCCATCGCTACACACGTGGTTTTAAGAGGGGAAATTCCCCCTATCCCCCCAGGGTTATTAAGGGGCAACATATTTCGAATTTCCTCTGTCGGTCAATGCTAAATTGACAAGCATATCAAGTTTGAATGAAATTGATCAATAAATAAGAGAGAAATAGTAATTTTTGTATTCCCCATAAGAATAAAATTGGACAACGTACTGCGTTTACCGCAAAATGAAAATTTAAATTTTCTCCGCAACCAGTAACCCTAGAATAGTAATTCAAGATACTAAATTATTTATATTTTTGAGCTATTTTTAATTGTGAATAGTAATATTTTTACTTTCTCCCCATTATAGGTAGTATATGGAGAAAGTACTATTTTCGTCAAAATTTTCGAATTTGAGTTGTTAGTGGAAATATTCGTTTTCGTTCTCCCTGAATCCAAAAAAGTGACTTTTACTTGATTTCTGGGTGTCTGTCTGTCTATCTATCTGTGTGGATGTGTACCGAGCTAGAGCCCTAACCAATGGTCCGTATTTTATGAAATTTGGTATGTAGGTACTAATTCACGATATCTTCAGGCATTTTTTGGAATTTTTATTTTTAATGGTAATCCCCCAAAAACCGCCAAAAAACATGAAAAATCAAAATTTCTCAAAAACGGCGCTAACGATTTTAATTAAACTTTAGCCGTTTGTAGAACTTTAGTTTTCCAACAAAATGACACCACCAGCATTTCTGTAAAGTTCAGGTTTAGAAATTACAGGACTTAAAATATCGAAAATTCAGTTTTTTGGATTTTTTTTATTAATAAACATAAATATAAAAAAATATTACTATTCACGATTAAAAAGAGCTCAAAAAACTTAATAATTTAGTATCTTGAATTACTATTCTATGATTGCTGGTTACGGAGAAAATTGAAATTTTTATTTTGCGGTAAAACGCAATAGGTTGTCCAATGTTATTCTTATGGGGAATATAAAAATTACTATTTCTCTCTTATTTACTGATCAATTTCGTTCAAACTTAATATGCTTGTCAAGTTAGCATTGACCAACGGAGGAAATTCGAAATCTGTTGTCCCTTAATAAACCTAAGGGGGGAATAGGGGGTATTTCCCCTCTTAAAACCACGTGTGTAGTAATGAATTCTGTAGTGCCTCCAAAACAGGGATTTGGGTGGATGTTTTTGAAAACAACTTGTTTACAAGATTTTCTGTGCATTCGACCGTGCTTTGTATTCTATATTTAGTAAATAAAAAGTAATTTATTCATTAAAGTTGGCCTAAACGGAGAAAGTATGTGTCAGTTTCCTTATACCGTTTATTTATATTTATGTTATTTTTATGAAAAACAAAAAAACTGAAATTTTGATATTTTAAGTCTTGTAATATCTGAATCCGAATTTTTACAGAAATACGGGTGGTGTCATTTTGTGGGAAAACTAAAGTTCTACAAACGAGTAAAGTTTAATTAAAATCGTTAGGGCCGTTATTGAGAAATTTTGATTTTTCATGTTTTTTGGCGGTTTTGGGAATTACCCTTGAAAATCCAAAATTCAAAAAAATGAAAAAAACACCTGGAGATATCGTGGATTAGTACCTACATACCAAATTTCATAAAAATCGGACCATTGGTTAGGGATCTAGCTCTATACACATCCATACAGATAGACAGACAGACACACAGACATCACGTAAAAGTCACTTTTTTGGGTTCAGGGAGCACCAAAACGAATATTTCCACCAACAACTCAAATTCGAAAATTTTGACAACAACAATACTTTCTCCATATACTATGTATAAGGAGAGAAAGTGAAAATAGGAGAACATTGTCATACGACCAGCTGATTAGTGGTTGTTCGTTCCAGAATTCTTATCTAAATTACTGAACATCCGATATGTTTTTTATTCGAAATATCCTGTCGTTTATTTTGCCTGTTTTCTCGCCAAAACTATGACATATTTTAAATACAAAATTATTCCTATCCTTAAATGACATTAACTTAAACGTATTTTCTGGGTAGACGTTTCAATACACTTAAGGATGTTTTAAAGTCAAGGTTTAGGTTGTATAAGAACTATTTTTTTCAGATTCTGCGCTATTTTTGGAGAGGAGCTGTTTGATTATTACCTGACAAAAACATTAATTTAATGACAGTTTTGGCATTACTATTATGAATACGCCTAAATATGTGACCATTTATTCCTTAATTGTTGGTACTGGATTAATGTTAACATTAGTAACTTTACTAGCGATACAAAATTTAATTAAAGTTGAAAATAATATTCATAGGATCTTATAACATAATAGATAAAATAAGTTACAGCAACAATAATACCAGTAATTCAGAATACTATAAAAATAAATATGCATACAAATAGTTTGTTTCTATATCATTTTTAGAAGCGTTAATTTAAACCAGATGATTACTCGAGTTGGACAAATCTTCCCAGAGATTTTGGCGTTGAATTGCGCTATTCAACCGTTCTCCTAAGTAGGTTAACCGATGAAGATTACTCGTTGTCTCTAGATTAATTAGCGTCTGTACTAATATTTTGTTAGAAACTGCAGCCATTACTTTTCAAAGTTTAAATACGAGATCTGAAAATATTATTAGTTCATTAAAGAACGCGGTTATTTCTCAGAACAAAAAGATTCTATCGATTGAGAAAATAAGTACTATTTAACCAACATACGTATAAATATAAATATAAAATATACCAAATGTAAATACTACTCCATTTAATCTACATAACGCACCATTTGTCTGTACGTGTTTAAATGTAATCAGGCAACTACATTTTAACTCTGTTGTGAGCCAAATAATACCGAGAAATACAAATTTATCGTTCTTTACTGTACACATTTTGGGAGGGATTAGAAGAAAATAGTAGGTCCGCGTCGAAATTAGATGGATATAATAGATTAAGTAATTCGACGGTAACGTGTGGGAAGAACACCAACAATACCTAACTGAAAATATGAAAAATCATGAAATGAATGCACTTTTATACGTGGCAAGATACTGCTAAAAAGCTGTATATTACAAAGCTAAAACGAACACTTAAAAAATAAATTACGTTTTTAAGATTACATTTTATGTTTACAGTAATGTTTACTATATAATATACGAAAACAAATCAAAAGCTTGATAAACTGAACAGCCGTATAATTAATATCACAGAGTTATGATTATAATCAGCTGTTTGTTATAAACACAACAGACTATAAATCCTACAAAAACTGTTTGTAGGCAGTTCAAAATCGGAGATACAAATTCTTTCATATGAATAACATGGGGACATTTGAGTACTTTTTACTTTGTATCATTAAACAAATTTAAAGGGAGAAAATTATAAAACTGACAATTTTGGGGGAGTTTCGAAATGCTTAAGCTTCAAATTGGTACAAATTCCATGACAGCACGGTGCCTGATATTCTAAAACTAAGGCCGAGTTCCTTAAAAAATATCCTCCCATTTAAATAACATGGAGCAATGTAAACATGGTTTTTAAATGTAAATTATTTAAAGTAAAGAGGTATTTTTGAATTTTAAATTTTTCTGATAATCTGCAGGGTAAACACTTTAAAATGTTAGACAGCATCGATTACCCAAATTGGTTGAGAAATAACGACGTAGCGGGCCGAAAACGAAATTCCTTAGCTAATTGATACATGCGAACAAGAACAATGTTAAAATACTACACGAAAAATGTCGAGGAAACTTTTGTATGCAGGTAGTTTACATTTCAAAATAAACTTTATAATTTGAATTTAATCAAATTGTATTGCTTCCTTTGTGTATTAAATAGGATTTAAATGAAGAAAGTGTTTTTTAATATATTTTTAATTGATTATTTTGAATTTGATTCAATGTTGAGCTAGCAAAAAACAACATTTAAGAAGAGTATGCCAGTCTATTATTTATTAATAAACTATCTTTTAATATAACTGCTTTAAGTTCGATCATCAGAGTACGAATAAGGAAATCGTTGTTTATTGGGCCCGATGAAAATCTGTGTGACCGTTCTAAATTGATTAGCTTTATCATATTTTATGCATATTTACCGTCTTGCACTTGGATAAAGCATATTGTCAGTATGAATATATTCTGAAGTGTTGTATGGATTCGTTTAATACATCCCGTAGTGGGTATTTAATGGTATAGGTAATGGCTGTTGTAAGTGTGTGATTAATTCAACTATAGACCACAGACTCCTTTGTGTGGACTAGAGTAGGGACCTGTGATGATGCTGAAGGGAACTTAAATGTTTTTTTAACGCTTTCCTACGTATTTTTACGACATTTCTCTTATAAAAAAGTTAAAGTCAAATATGAATAGTTTAAGAAATCAATTTTTCCTCCATGGGTGAATGAACCCCTCTTAGAAATTAAAAAAAATGGATGCTTTCTGGCTATGATGTATATGTAATTACAAATACAGAAGAATCTAAAACTAACTACAATAATCTGAAGAAATGCGACAGACAAGTAGTAAATCAAGCAAAACTATAATTTAATGTGAATAAAATTGAAAGCTCAGCCAACAAATGAGCGGCTGCATGGGGTGTGATTCGTACTCAATCAACCGTCAACAAACCATCCACTACTGAAGTTGAACCCGATGTTTTCAACACCTATTTCATCGACTTTGTTCAGAGGGAAAGAGATGATATTGGTGTCTCCAATGTGTCCTCTCTCAACCTACTAGATACTGTACCTTCAACTAATGTCCAACCGAGCTCGTGGAGGACGGTGGACCCTGACTTCGTCTTGAATGTTGCAAATAAAATGAATAAAACCTCAAGTAAGGACTTTTACTCTATTTCAAGTGCTTTTGTAAAAATAATCATAAACTGTATTCTCTTACCCTTGACCTTCTGCTTAAATAGTTGTCTATTAGAGTGTCTGTACCCTGATAGTCTTAAGCTATTCTAGGGTAGTTCCCCTTCATAAGAAAGGAGGCAGAAACTCTCCTGAGATCTTCAGGCCCATTTCTGTGCTTCCCATTTTCTCTTTTGAGATAATTGTTAAAGAACAAATGTTGAAATTTTTGTATCACAGATGATCTGTTCTCTTTCTCGCAATTTGTTTTTAGGAGTGGCCTAAGCACTGTGGATGCTGTTGAAAGAATTGTGGGTGAGGCTCTGGGTGGTTTTGATTCTGGAGGTTTTGCTGGGTTTACTATGTGTGACCTCAGCAAAGCCTTTGATGCGGTAGACAACTCTCTCCTTTTGCAAAAGTTAAATCACTATGGTGTTGTAGTTGGTTTCTTAGAGCTTTTGCGGTTCTACTTGTGGGGTAGGAGGCAGATAGCGAGCGTCAGATGGTCATAATTCACAGGAGAGATTCATCAGCAATGGCGTCCTGCATGGCTCGGTACTTGGGCCCCTGTAGTTTCTTGTAAAGGTGAATGACATTAGTTTCAACCTTGATTGTGGGGTTGTTTGCTATGCTGATTCACCATTTGCTATGCTGAGTCAAAGCCAAAATTTTGACGCTCTTAACGACACCATGAAGCGGTCCCTTGACAGGCCTAAAGCTGGTTCCGTGGTAACTACTTTTCGCTTAATATAGATAAGACTCAAAGTATAATCTTCACACTCAAACATGTTTCATTGGAATCTGACTCTGTTAAAGCTCTGGGCCTTACTTTAGATAGAAAACTTTCTTGTAGCCCCCATATCTTAATTGTATGCAGTAAATTCTCCCGTATCTTGTATTTGCTTAGAAATGTAAGTGTTTTAGTAACCAAAGAATTCCTGAAACAGGCCTACTGTGCTTTCTTCAAGGAACTCTCCTATATGGACTGCAGCTGTGGGGTCGTGATGCGGAAGTAAATAAAGTGCTGTTAATACAGAAGAAGGCCATTAGACTGTTGGTCTGGTGCTGATTACCTTGCACATTGTAAACCATTGTTCATAAGTGAATCTGTCATGTCTGTCTTTAGCCTATAAATTTTTCTCCTTCCGGTTTCAGCTAAGAAAGAAAGAATTCTATAGCGTGTATAAAGGATGTTCATGGTCTCACAAGAAACAAAAATAAATTTGATGTGCCTTATGTAAAGCTAAAGGTTGTACAATCGAGCCATGAAGTACTAAGCTAAAGTTGTTCAATCATTCGCCTCTGGAAGCTCGAAACCTGACCCAAAAGTCTTACAATCTAGTGTGAGGGAACTACTGTTGGCCCATCCATTGTATTCACTTTATGAATTCTATGAAATTCCAAAGCATGTTGTAAGTAGATTTTTCAATTATGAGTGCAGTTTGCTGTTTTATTTTATTTTTTTCTTGTTTTGGATTTTGTGCTTGCAGTGGTGTGTTTTGCCTTTTGATAATTTATTTCATATCTTAGAATGTATGAAATGTATTATTTAGGTTGCATTGACGATGCCTATTGCATGTATTTGCTTAATGTAAAATAAAATTTCTCAACATCTTTATATCATTGAAAAAAAAAAAATAGTTATATAGAGACAGTGTTTTGTGTTTTTTATATACTAGTGGCTTGAAGGGCCCAAAGCCCCCATCCTTGCTCCAATACTCTCTCCTATCAGAATTGTTTAATATTTTCATACTGAGGAAAATAGAACAATATAAGTTGGAACACATATCAGTTCGTAAACATAGTAGACTCTTAATCAAATGTTTTAATGTAAACAAAGCAGACCTTTTTAAACCCCATGCTGTTCTTTATGTGCCAGTTAAACGAGTTAAAAGCAACGATTATCATTAATCCTTTTCAATTTCAATCCATCCTTAGGACTTGTCCCAAAGACCTTTCAACTTCAAGGTTATCTCATGGGAGAGTATCAATAAGCTGAAATGATTTTACTTAAAATTCGCTCAAAGACTAATAAGAAAATCATAGGGAAAGAAGATACGAACGAGAAAAAAAGTTATTACTTGAATGGCTGTAGATTATTAATTTTGAAAGCTAAAATATTTTAGTCATTCAAAGCTTCAGTTATGTTTTTAACTACGTATCAAGAGGCATATAAATTCCCCAGTGCGAGCAAAATGATTACCTTTGTAACATTTTAAATCTACTACAAACAAGAAGTTTTTGTTTCAAGATTCAGGCGACCTTTTGAAATTGTTATCAATAAATTGTATAGAGATTTGACCATTATATGTTGTTTTATTTTTTAGATTGTTTCCCCCACTTCCTTAATAAAATCAAACAGATTTAAAGTTAAATGATATACTGTAATTTCTGAAAATCTTAACGATTTAATTACTTGTGGTATACAAGCTGATGTAGTTGGCAGTTCAAGTTTAAATACGGGTTTTAAACACGTAAAATTGGCTTGCATGTGAGGATTAAAATCGTGAAATTAATGAGTAGTTTAAAATGAATGACCACTAATTAGAAATGCAAATAACTACACTCCCTCTTGGTTTGTAATTTTTCATAAACAATAAAACTGAAAATGCTCTTGTACTTTTTTCATTGCAAAGAAATAACCAACCTGTTCAGTTTACTGACAAAGACTGTAAACTTGCAAACTAAAGTAAAACCCCTCGAGTGTTTCTTTGGTTGTTGACTTTTAATTAGTGATTAGCCACGTGCTTAGCCAT
The DNA here is from genome assembly GCA_963675035.1 of Allygus modestus. NCBI lineage: Eukaryota > Metazoa > Arthropoda > Insecta > Hemiptera > Cicadellidae > Allygus > Allygus modestus. The sequence continues at coordinate 53,807,035 of OY776115.1, read as the reverse complement.
CCAAAAAACACAGTTTCATTTAATCTTATACAGTTATGCCTTTAAAATATGTTTAATCTGTTTAAATAAAAATTACGTTAAATTACGGGATAACGTAAAAACCTCTAAAGGTAAACAATCTTAAATTTATATCTAGTTCTTAAAGAGTTATAAGAGGAATAATACATTTCCGGATTAATCATTGGTTCTTTAATTATTGATTGCTAAGGAAACTCCCTTATATATGATACCCCCGTTGCAGCGAACCTGCATACTAAGGGAATTTCCAATGAATATATAACATAACACATTAAAACTCTTAACATGATTCATAAAAAATATATTCACAAACAAGCGATATTTAAAATATTAATTATTCTCCATAAGACGAACATTGGGGATGAGTACGCAGGTTTGCTGCAAGAACTCATCTTAGTGAAGTCACATACCAAGTTTCATCCATATACATTCATAAATAAGCGATATATAATATTTTAATTATTTTTCATGATAAAAATATGGGGACCAAGGAACTAGGTTTGCTGCTCCGGGAACCCTAGGCGAAAAATGTTTTTGTGCAAAAAACATTAAACCACAACCAGAGGAAGCCATATACCAAATTTTATCAGTTTATGTTATGAATAAGCAAGATATACAATTTTTAATTTTCTCGATAAGAATAACATTACACAACGTACTGTGTTTAGCACTTTCAATATCTGTAATCAATTGACGTAGAGCAATGATCAAAATACCAAATTGTTTGTTTGTTATGCTGAATTGAGTGGTCAAAATTAAAATTTGATTTAAATAAAAATTGCATGTGGAAACTCCAAAAAAATTTTTGGGGTACAAAACCTCCCCAAAACCCCCCCTTGGAAGGTGCGATTCGTCTGGTTTTCGAACTCGTTCAAATAAATGGTACTTTGCACATTTGTACCAAATTTACTTAATATCGGACCTTTTTTACGAGAGTTATCGTGCTTACGGACACACATATATAGACATATATAGACATATATACAAATTTGATCGAATGGTGTTTTTGGCATCTGGGGACCTCAAAATGAAAAGTTATCATGGTCTCGGGCTTAAGTCTTAGCATGAGACCTACGTTAATAGCTTCTTCCCTATAGGGGAAATTCGCTAATACTATATTACTACTATAAACCGCGAACAAAATAAAATTCTTTTTTTTGTTTTAGTTTGTACAGGGCGAAAGAAATTCATCCAGAAGATAACGAAGCTGCTTAATTTAAATGGTATATTTAAAGCACACTAATACGGATTGATTCATATAGATTTATTTGACGTCTACATAATGCCTAAATCTAGTCTGTTAAAGCATATTGTAATGTAGTCTAACAAATTAAAATTGTAACTTTATAAATGCATATTGATAGAAATATAACTTTCTTAATAAATATCTGCAGAGTCCAATATAAATGTATGTAATTGATGGCATGCGGGCTGGGGATCAAACTGTTTGCATAAAAACAAGCAATTAATCTATCTATACTTTCCCAAAAATAATGATTGTGCAATATGTTTCACCATGCATAATTGGAAATGTCGATCGAGCAAGTATGCTAATTACTGCAGTTATAAATAAAGCTGCTGACGCTGATAATATCACATGTGCAACATCATATTGGAACAACCACAGTTCGAACTCTATACAATATTTACAGTTGTTTTTACCCGCTAGTAAATATATTTTTCAATCAGAAATTATGTATAGGATGTTACGATAAAACGGTGGCATTACTCGATAAAATTAAACATAGTACAGTAGTTTAACGTAAACATCAGTTTCATCATTAATAAATCCTAAAAATATTATTCCCAATAGTTATAAGTTGAAATGAAAATGCGTTTTTCATATATGTGTGATCCATATTTTCTTCAAATCAAACTAGACATGACGATCCCAGTTTCCCCCCGAAAATTCCTGCTCATCCCCTTACCTTAAGGGTGCGCCCTACCCAGATTGAATTCATTGTTGTTTAGCGCCGCGCCGGCGCCGCCAACAAGCAGGGCCATGCTTATTTACACTTGAAGACCATTTTGTTCTCCTCGATCGCACTGTTATTTTACAGATTTCTACCAAACTATTTGCAGTTTCACACTTTTCAGATTCTAATCTAGGGATCATAGAGTTCCTTTTCTACAAAATAATTTTTCACCATACGTTAGGAATCTTTAGAAAAACACTTAATTTGAGAACATTACTAATGACCTACCACTTATTTTGAATTAAAACCACGATTTTTAAATCGTATGATCTCTGGATGAACATTTATTGAATTAAATAACATCAAATTATTTTTAATTAGTTAACAATTTAGCCTACAATGAGGGAGATGCAAACCCCTTACTTGAGCGTGCGGAAGGGAGGTACGGCGCACCCTTAAAACAAAAAATAATTTTTGCGGTGCATTATAGGATAAAACTGATAGACTTCACGAGCATTTAAGAACAATAGAAACGGAGCTATAAGGATTTGTTTCCATTTTCTTTATTTTGGTACATATATGAATCATAATGAATACATTGATATGCTATATAGTAGTGTTTTACGTCATAACAAGCTCAAATTTCAGAATCTGTGAACTTACATAAACAAATGTACACAATACACAAAGATTGGTTTGCAAAATTAAGTTAGGGACGGAACCTTATCCTACTGTTCATAAAGATGTATCTTTTGTTTAAAGATATTATTATTTGTTACATGAAAATGTAATATACAAAAATCACAATACTATTAGTTGAGATTTGTAAGATAGTAAGCAACAAGATTTATATTTATGAAAATTAAAATAAGTTAACGTTCAAAAGAAATTTAACCACAACTTATTGATTGTCAAAGTTCAATTTGGAAATTAATTTATGTTACAACCATCATGTCAACTTAGCCCTTTGTGTTACATTTTACAAACCTCGTTTCTTAACTTTTAAAGCTTTTGCGTTAAAATCTATGTTTCTTCACAAAAGTAAATCGGGAAAAATAAAAGAAAGTATTGTAAATTTAGGTTTTATTTTTTACGCTTTGTTTGTAATATCCTTCAATGAAGCATTGCAGGGATGATAAATTAAGTTCTAAACATGTACATTATTATTCTTGAAAAATACCTTTATTCAAGGTATCTCATATCAAGGTATCTATTTATCTGTCAAAGTTATAATAAATCATTTTATTTTACAAATTTTCTCGGCAAATAAAATAGTTATATAACATAACCTTCAACAATCTCCTCCCCCCAAATTTGTTTATTTGAGGCGTGTTACTTAAGTTAATTATGAACAAAGTTTACACCTCATTAGATTAGGAAGAGCTCTAGATTTTTAACTGAAAGGTACTTTACTATTAGTTTTATTCATTTGTAAATCTTATTTACAATATCAGTCACTGTTGTTATTCCTTCCCATTTAGCCAATATTGTTCTTTATATATATTTAATACATTATAGTTATAAAGAGTCAATAACTATGACGAATGAATTGATTAATGATACCTATGATACTTCTCGATATGCAAATAAACGATACCTAATGTACGAATTAAGAATATTTAAAGATTTCACTACCTTAGCTCCAGATAAATAATGATACAATAATTAATTATTGAGACACGCACTAAATTATTGAATTGTTTCAATGGCCCATTTAATATTGGAATACCTTATCCTTATAATTCCTTAACCCCCTTATGGGTCCCCCCACCCATACCCATCTCATTACATAACCTAATGACGAAGGAAAAAATAGTCTGGTAGTTAACAATGTATTATCTAATGGGTAAACGTTATTCAGGACTCATTAGTGGTTTGGAATATAATGTCTCTTATTTTAATGTAGCTTGTACTAAATCTGAATTAATAGCCTGACTGAGCAGTTTTGTGTGAATACCTTGTCCTTCTCTTTGACGTGGATATATATCTAACGTTTTAAAACAATATATGTTAAATTACATTCCTTTTTCAATTACTATTTTCATCTAAATTAAATTTGCTTCAATGCTTTTGTAAATTTAACTTGTTCTACTTAGATCTAGTTTAAAAATAAAACTAACTGCGAAATAGTGACACATTGCAATTAGATGATTAAAGCACAGGTTATGAAGTGTAAGCGAACAAACATCCTGTGATGTGTATACATTATGAAAGCCCTGCACTCTTCCTGAGAGCCCGTGTGTTGTCTCGTCAGCAGGTAAAGTGTTACTTCACACCTCCATATGTTTACTTTAGTTAATCTAGTGAACCACGCTATCCCTTCATTACTACCTGATAAAAATATTACATTACACCTTAATTTGTTGTTATATATAATGATTTGTTGCAGGAAACTGTATCCGTCAAATTCAACGATATTGTTATAAGATAATTTGTTCAATTTAAGCAGAGGGACTTCAACATACAATTTGTGACTAATCGAATATATCATAAAACACAAAAAGATAACATTGTAAATTGTAGGTGTGCAAAGCAGAATACACAGGATGAACAACAATGATATATCGGACGACGATGAGAGATGACGTCATCGCTCATTACTATCTCACTTCCGGTGCGGCTTCTTTTGTGTTCTTTAACTTTTGTGTGTAACGTTAAATTTATATATGACGATTATTCCTTGAAATAAATATCAAACAACTTTCTCTGGAATACGGTATTTTTTTCAATATAATAAGTTTTATAAAATGTAATAAGGGGTTGTTAGTTTTCTTTTTATAAAACTTATCTACTAAGTTTAACTACTTGAGTAATGCTGTTGTTCATTACATTATTAAAAAGACTGATCCAAAATAAATACCTGCATGTCAATCAGAAAACCTGAAGTTTAAAAAGGGTTCACGTGTTTTATGGTGATCACGTTAAAATTATGGATCGTACTAAATTGTATATTGTATCCTAAGTTTGTTCATTACGCTAAGTCTTAGCACATAATCCAACAAAACGCTATTAAACTTAGAGAACTATTGTTTAAACATGAATATTTATTTTTAAATAGATCAATCAATAGCTTACAAACTTCAGACAGTGTTTTTGGTTGATTTCTACTAGGAAGTGACCTCCTCCAAGTACCTCATTGCCAAAAACCCACCACTTTCAGTACCTTCATAAGCAATGTTATCTAAGGGACATAATCCTATTGCTCGGTCTTAAGTATAATGCAATTTTAAAGCTGTAAATGTTAGTCGACCTAAAACAAATTTGAAAATAGGACTGTTTTGTCGTTGGTACTTTAATCGTGTTTCTCTAAAAAGATTATTTTCTTTTAAAGTTATCAGGAGATCCCTGTTTTTAATTATCCGTATTAAATATTAAAACATATTTTATGGAGTAATTATTTATCAGCAAAATGTGCAATATTTAAAAGAAAGCCAAAGTAAACGTTTATTCTTATTCCAACTAAGTAATGATGAAAGGGAAACGGGTTTTCTTGGTAAAATGCAGATGGAGCGCTTCCGTGGTTTGATTTCCTTTGTGTACTCTCGCAGTTGTCTGTTCATCGGATACAAATACTTCTCACAGATAAATATGTAAAACTAAAGAAGTAATTACGGAAAGAAAAAATTAGAAACAATCTCCAAAAATGTAATCAACTCTAGACATTTTATACTTACACGAATACAAAACAAGATTTTCATTGAATGGGGATGAAACAAAATGTAGCTTTATTGCATACTTCATTATTACGTATGATAAATGTATTTAGTGAGATCTGAGATTTTGGTTATTACTACATTTTCGCCGATTTATTATATCCTATATTAGGTAACACGTAGCCAAATAACGACACAAAACATATAAAATATACCGTAGTCTCCACAGCATTTTGATTAGTTATACACATTCCCGATTCTCATTCAGCATAGCAGAAGGCTTTTTTGTTAAATTCTTGAAAAAACTTTGTATAATTCCAGTAAATCAGAACGCTACAGCTGTAATTGTAGAAGTATTTCCCTTGCAACGTAAACAGATTAGGATGTTTCTTGACTAAGCTTTCGCCAACACACGAGAAAATATGAGGTGGTCGGTTAAAACACATTAGGTCGAGCTCTCAAATTTGTCTTAATGTGTAAAACCCGATATTATACGACGGATTTTTGAAATCCCAATTAGTATACTGTTTTTGGTCATTCTAAACCAATCCCCACAAAATCTGTCAATATATCTGAAGTTTTCGCTAAGACAGTATCAACCCAGGTGCTGCATCTTATGAGAGCACCTTTAAATCATAACCGTACTTTTTACGAACTTAATATGGGAAATAATATTTTATGCGATCCAAAATTTGTTTATTAATATAACGTGATCTAATTTTTGTTTTCTGGCTAACAATCATAAATTACATCATTGACTATAAATACTGAAGTAGACTTCTCATTGCCATTGTAAAATGTGTCCCTAGTTTTGTGTATGCCAGGATTGAAAGAGGTCGTAGTTTACAATAATAACCAACAGAGTATACTGCTGTCAACTATTACTTATCCTCTCAAGGAGGGGATAATACAACAGTTGGTGTGTCAAGAAGAAAACAAAATTTAATTATCACTTGCTTTCTGGGGTGGAGATATGTTAAAAGTTAACATAAATAACTAAAATAAAAAGTTGACAGCAGCACAATCCGTCGGTGACCCGATCAAACTACTACAATTTTAAATTCTAGCATACACTAAAATTGGGACAGCTGGGCCATATGGATGGGATGTCTCATTCAGTATTTATAGTCAATGATTACATGTTACATGTACAGGTCTTATAGTAAAGTAATGAAAATAAATCACTCGTTAAGTTTTGTAAAAGGAAAACTATTAACAATATAATTTGTTTGTAAAGAAAGAAGAATAACTGACTTAAAATAGTCTGCATTTTTGTGTTTAAATGTTTGTTTAAGATCTTTTCTTCATATACTTTTAGTATAACAAGGAGTACAAAAGGCAAATATAAAAATGCCTTTTTAATTATATAGCCACATACAATTACCGTAAATTACTTACTTATAATTTCATTATTTATAGTTAAAAAAAACTATAGTTAAAAGTTATATTGTGTGGGAGGGATGAGACTCAGAAAAAAAACTACATCGGGACATAAAACTATGAAACATAAAACTACTTTGAAATAGAACCGTTAGGTATACTCATAATGCGATGTGCTTGTGTATGAACTTCTAAAGCCGAGAGGTTCGCGACTTTACACAAGTGTTATATTGCAAAGTTTGTTCTGTAACGGATTTGAATGGCTGTCCAAGGACCTAAATGCAACTTATTTTACTTGCAATGCATTTCATAGTATCATAATACAAATTCTTGCGTTAACTGTCGATTTACACCTCTGCTGTAGTTTTCTCTGCCTGCATGGATATTAAATATTGAATATTGTTTTAGTAATTACGGTATACCTTTATTGGTTTTTCAATTTAGTTCGTTTTTTAATTTATGTACGAAGTTGTGATTTAAGTAATGTCGTGTCTGCCAATATGTGTCTTGTCAAAAATATCGTGTTTCAGGGAGTAGTCCTAGCAATTATATAAAGGAATCATCGTCGTATCAATGTTACGAAAATTCGTAGCAGAACGACACAAAAGACGCCGCACCGGAAGTGAGATAGCAATGAAAGATGACATCATCTCTCATCGTCGTCCGATGTATCATTGTTGATACCAGTTCATCCTGCGTGTTCTCTGCTCTACACACATGCACAGTTTACATATATCAAGTAATGGGGGATAAATTGTATCTCTTTGTTTGATATGATGTCGTTCTTCTTTGCTTAAATTGAACGATTTTATTAAAATGATATTTCATTAAACTTTACGGATATAGTTTCATTAAGTCATTGCACAACTCATTGTAACTCATTATATACAACTACAAATCTAGGGGATAGGCAGTATATAATACCACGTAATAATGAAGGGACAGCATAGTAGACTCGATTAACTAAAGTAAATATTCGGGGCTGGAAAATAACACTTCACCTGCTCCTTTAGATGAGACAACACACGGGCTCCTCGGGCAGAGGAAGGGGCTTAAAAAATGTATCACATCACAGGATTTTGGCTTACACATCATACACTGTGCTTTAATCATTTAATAGCAATGCGTCACTACTTCGCCTATAGTTTTATGAAAGAAGCCTAGATCTAGGTAAAAATTGTTAGATTAAGAAAAGCTTAAAACTTAAGCACGTAAACATTTAATCCTGATGAAAATAGTAGTTAAAAACTGAATATAATTTAAAAAATTTTTCAAAAGCTTCAGATACGTCTTATGTAAAAGAGATTGAAAAATCCTAATCACACAAAATTACACAGTCACTCTATTAAATTAGTATTTAATACGAGCATTTTGTACAAGCTACACTAAAATAAAAAAATATATATTTCCAAATCCTTTATAATGTTTACCCGTAAGATAATACTATTATAACTCCGTTGTTATTTTAGCAGTGAGAACCTGTGTAGGCTAATTAGGCAGTGACTAATAGCTGTAATAACCGACCGGTCATTCACAATTATACTGATTGCTTCATTCCATGTTGTTAGGCAGCTCGCAAATTGACTTTAACTGTACTCGTGATGGAAACTGTTTCCGACTTAATTAACTATGTAGTAATAATTTGTATATAATCTCCAGCATTTCACTGCAATAGAAACATAAATAAAGGAGGAAATAAAATATATTCAAAAAGATAAATAATAATATAAATTAGATGGTTAAAATGTAAGTAGTTCCGGAGTTCCCTGGCAGAGTAAATCTAATTTTACCGATTAATTAACAAGAAGATTATACAATTAGTCTTATAAATGTATATTTAATGATGAAACTATTACTATAACTATATCAATAACTAAGAATTGCTTATGTCTATGCACTGACCGAGGTTTGATTTAAAAGGAGGTCAATTAAATGTCGAGAGCTGATAAACTTCAGACCGTGTTATTGACTTGTGTGACGCTTAGCGTCACCCTATTTTATATAGTGCGCGCAAACTCCGTCGCGCAGCCACTGCCTGGAGCACTTCGCCTGTCGCGCCGTTGACAGAGCGAACAACTTTTTTCCGTCTTGTCAACGAAATCTGGCTTAGCGGCGTCCTCTCCCCCTTCCTACTGCCGGCGTCAGAAAGGACGGACGTGTTGAACTTCATCTCTGCAACCAATACGCACAACCGATAAGTTTTCATTTAAGTATAGGGTAATTTAGTGACAGAATGGCTGGCTAAACAGCTTATTAAGGGGAAACCCATAAGGTTCGCCCCGATACAGGAATGTAGGAACAAATAGTAGTGTTCGGGCCTGGCCCGAACACTTTGCAACAGGTTGAATTTTCAGCACGTTTAGACCAAATTAATCAGACTCCCCAGAAGATTATCCATAGTTTTTTGATTAGCTTGCTGTATTTCTATACACTCATTTACCTTAAGGATTAGTTACCATGCTTAGATCAATATTGCAATAACCTCAGATGCAGATTTAGTATATATCAGTTTTTGGAAGGATCTTAATTAGTTCATTACAGTTATTTAGATTAAATCAAAGCTGGCTAAGTAGGCTTTCTGGTCTCGGGTAAAAGATCTCCGAGCCTCTGGTCCCCCAAGCACGTTTTCCAGTTCAATTATATAGTTTGGTACTGGTATTTCAACACAGGTTTGAAGACAGTCTTACTTCCATTTAGGTATTACAGTTCATTATTTATAGTTAGTAGCAGAGTCAGCACGCCCTATAATCTAGTTCACCAAATTAACCATTTAGTTTCCCCCCTTTTTTACCCTACATATGGGTAACCTATAATTAACTTATTCCCCCATATAATTAACTTATTCATGGGTAAAAGATCTCACGTTCCTCTGGCCCCCTCAATCAAACCTAAGCTACATATGGTAGCAGGCTTAAGCCTAGGGCCAGAGAGCTTTAGGCAGCTTTGTTTTTTGTAGGTTAGAAAACTTAGGATTTAGTCGATGAATCTTCTGGGGAGTTTATGTCCCATATCAGACTTTTTAGAATGCTAGACTGACACCAGGAAGGTAGGGGGCCTAGCCCTCAATTTTTGAGGTTAAACCTTTTCCAAATTTATCTAACTAGGGTGACCAAGGGAAAATAGTGTGTCTTAGGTAGGATTTTGTATTTGTTGTTCTGTTTTGTATTTCAGTGAGAATCCACAACTCATCAGGCCTTGGCAGCAGTACAAGTGTTTCAGTGATGTGATTCAGTGTTTAGGATTTTAATTTGTAAGCCTAGCAAGAGGCATATCTGGTCTATAAAAAAATGTATTGGGTACAGGTCTCAGGTATGGTGGTTTAACGGCCATAACCCAATTTTTATTACAATTAGAATGGCATTTGGCCAAAACCAAGGTGTTTTGTTTTGTTATACAAATAAAGACCAGTTTCTATAGTTAAAGCCAACACCTTGCTATGTGTTAAATTCAGTGACTGTTTTTTATGTTATTTAATTGTTCAATAAAATATATTTATCATGCTGCAGCCTCATCTTTTACAACTGTTAGTCTGTGGCTACAATCTGTGCTGTTTGTCTGTCCAATGTTTAATTTATTCTTTGTACTATGTGATTTTGTCTTTAAAATTATGTGAATATATTTTCTCACACTATTGGTCATCCCTAGTAACAATAATATTCTTTTAGTGTAAGCATTCAGTGGGCCAGAAATACTGGGCCAGAATCTGCCAATAGTAAAGTTTTTAGGGCCTAGCAGTTTTTGCAGTAGGAAGTTTTTTGCAAATTTTGGATCAGTAAAACCCTTTAGGCTAGATTTTTATGGTATATAATTGTAGAATGGGTTCTCAGGACATGTCTAACATAGGTAACCATAGTCAATTTAGTTTATATTTTGCATTTCAGTTGGTTTTTAACTCAGTTCACTTTTAGGCTAAGTCAGAATTCTGGCTTGGTACAGCTGGCATTTTACATCAAGGCATTAATGTAACGTACTGTAGAATATATTTTTTCTTTTTCCTTGTGCCAAATGTATTTATAATTATGCGTTTTGAGCAACAATGTGCCTCTAGTAATTCAGTTGGGGCTTGTGTTTATAAATTGGTCGATACTCCGGCCGGTCACGCTACGTCACAACTACGTCACTCGCCACCAATTCTTGTGCTGAACTTAGCTTACCTACAGCTAACGTCTGGTTGGGCGGCCAATGGATTAGCGCTGCACCCACCTTTTTTGCTAGTAAAATCTTTTTCAATTAGTTTAACTGAAGTTAAACCGGCACTTTTATCAATTTTATTTTTGCTTGTGTGCAGTTAATTGTTCAGGGAACCGAATTTTACATTTGGGGAAAATTTAGGATAGCTCACTAGCATTTCTTTTCGTTTGTAGTTAAATACGGGACATTAGGGGCCGACCTTTTCCTTTCATTTCACAAATAGACACCTTCCAGTGTCGGTCGGCGAAGCTTGGGTTTTCCCTTCACTGTTAATTTATTTATGACCCAAGCAAGGTAATTTGATTAGTGTTCAGGTCCTTGGCGACTCATATGCCGCCCGTTTTTGCAATTTTTCTCGAGCAAATCCCGGCCTAACTGGGAGTTTACGGCCAATTTTAATTCGGAACATCTCTGGAGCAAGAGTATCTCACCTTAAGACTTTTGTTAAGTTAAATGTTTCAGCCATACAGCCGCATATGCCCTTGTTATGTTTCTTAGGTACAAACGATTTTTTAGCAAACGTAGATATTACAGTTTTCAAGAATTCTTTTTTGTCCTTTTTGAGACTGATACGGCGTTTATATCCAAGGTTGGTCATTGTTTTTACAACATTGCCGTGTTATCCTCGGATAGAAAAATACACCCCAGCAGTTACCATTTTACATCAAACAAATAGGTTTTTGCTCACATTACGTACACACTTCGTCAAAGTGATAGACCTCCCCGACGAATTAAATCGCACCCGATTTTTTCATGCCTATTATGGGAAATCAATGCGTCGTGATGGAATACATTTCAACAACGATGCATTTATAGAGTTGATTCCTGTAATAGAAAACTCTTTATCACCAATGCCGACATAGATTCTTTTTTGTAAATGGTTTTCATCGAACAGCAATTTTATGCTCCAGGGAAAGTCTGTTACGGCCAATTGTTTTGCAATTGCTCAACCCCCAATCATTTAGGGATTTGTTTTTCCCTTCTCGAAATTAATGGGATTTTTTTTTGGGATTCTGGATAAAAAAAAAAAAAATAAAAAAAAAATAAATAAATTAATTAATACCTCTTTTCTTGTGTTGGGCGCGTTGCCTGGGTTACCCTTTTTGCGCAATTTGAATTTTTGAGCAACGACTCTTGATAAGGGATACCCATAGGCAGTAGGTGTTTTGTGTTACAATATTTTTTCTCACTTTGTAGTTTTCCTGGTTTTTAGGCAAAATGCCCTCAAGGGTGTATTCGCCCGAGGAGTTGCCAGCAGGCACTTCCTGGATTTTTACCCTCAATGCTTAGAAACGCCCATGTTTCACAGTTGAAAAGATTTTTTCAGCCAAAATATTAAAGACCTTTTACCCAGACCAGAAACGCTCTACAAAAGTGATATTAGGTTAAGTCTTCTCTCTCTGTCGCTGTCCCCGCCAACGCCCGGGGGACTGTGAGTCTCAGGGTATCCTTCCCTAGGATGGGCTGCCCTACACGTCCTCCCCCGTGCGATGTCGGCCAAATCTTTCCCCTCCCCTTTTCGTCTCCGACACCTTCACTGGGTCTTGTAAAGAATTTTTTTTCCTGATTGAGATTAACCTTTCTGCGCATGGTTACCTTTTTTTTTGTTTTATTCATTTTTTCACCATCGCAGGAAGAGGCTCAGTGGTGGCACCTTCTGTGGCGACCTTTGTACTAGTCGAGTGTTTGGAAGACAAACTCTTTTACTATTCTTTCCTATTTCTCTCCCTTTGCTCTTTTCACACTTCTTAGCTTAATTAGTCACTAAAGTAGTAGTAGTTAGGTTTAGGAACAGTCTAGAGAAGATCAGAAGGTAGTTAAGTTAAAGATTTTCATGTTGTAATAGGTATACCAAGACAAACGTCGATTGTAAGAACGAGTAGGGGCAGGATTTTTCTCAATTAAGCAAGAACCGGGCACTAGGAAGATTTTTTCCCCCAAACAGTCCACAAGCACCTATCCTCACCTGAAATTACCGCTCATCATAGCGTAATTGCGAGCGCAATTTTTTTTCTGCATGCGAAGCAAAAAAATACAAAAAAAGGGTTTTCAACAGTTTTGCAGATCCTTCCAAACTCCACAACTCTCACTCACTTCAGAAACAGTTTCCGCGGACCTCACCAGTCTGGCCTTGGTAACCCGGCGCCAAACATGGGACAATCCCACGGTACCCCAGTTAAGAAATGACCAACCCGTCAGTTATCGGACCGCCGCCTTGCGATCAACCTTTCATCACCTTCACCACGACAGTTCACCTTTAAAAAAATTTTGTTTAGCAATCATCACCGATCAATACAATTAATACCCCCAACTATAAGATAACACCATGACAACTGCACAATCAAAAAATTTACATTTAACAGTACAACCGACAACCAAATGATATTATTTAAAGACAGAATAATAAAGTGATTTCAAGCAATATCAGTTACCAGTGCTTTATTTGGACAGTGTCAGTTACTTGGACAGTAAAATAGACATTTTCTCAACCGCAAATTCACATCATCAGCTCCAAGTGACAGAAGTCATATTCCGACACCAAGTTCCGAGTGGATGGCAACATATTCAAAGGCAGATCCAGCAGAGCCTCAGCATTGTCCACACCAACAGCAACGCGGTGATCAGGACCTGCTGGGAGCACATCTCACCCTGCTGCCTGCACTCCTCGGCTGTTCCAGTTTTCTCCATCACCTGTCAGCGGGGAACCAGCCAAGTCGATGCCTGAGCAAGACCTCCTCTCGGACACCCCCCAAACAAAAAACATCACCAAAGACCACGTTATCTTCTCCAACTCTGTGCGATTTTGAACTTATAAATACCCCCGTAGCAGCAAACCTGCGTACTCAGCGAATTTCCAATGCATATATATTTATCTTAATACCACATAAAGCTACATACCAAGTTTCATCAATATACATTCATAAATAAACGATTTATGACATTTGAATTATTCTCCATAAGAATAACATGGCGGCTGAGTATGCAGGTTTGCTGAAGCAAGGAACACAAAAAATGGGGTTTTATGCTAATATCAATATAACTCAACTAGGTGAAGTCACATACCAAATTTCATTAATTTATTTTCATAATTAAGGGAGATAACACGTTACTTATTCTCCATAAGAATAGCATGGGGCTGAGTACGCAGGTTTGCTGCTACGGGAGCCTTTGGCAAAAAATTGTTTTTTTGAGCAAATATCAATGGTCCACAACCAGATGAAGCCATATACCAAGTTTCGTCAGTATATGTTCACAAATAAGCGAGATATAAAATTTTTATTTTTCTCCATAAGAATAACATTAGACAACGTACTGTGTTTAGCACTTTCAATATCTCGGTAACCAATTGGCGTAGAGAAATGATCAAAATACCAAATTGTGTGTTTTTTTAAGCTGAATCCAATGGAAAAAACTAAAATTTGACGATTTCCAAAATTATATATAAAAAGTTCAAAAAACCCATTTTTGGGGTACAAACCCCCCCAAAATACCCCTTCGGATAAAGCGATCTGGCTGGTTTTCGAACTTAAAGTCATAAATGTTGCTTTACACGTTTATACCAAGTTTCATCAAAATCGGATAATTTTTACGAGAGTTATCGTGCTCACGGACACATATATATATATATATATATAGATATATATATATATATATATATATATATATATATATATATATATATATATATATATACAGTTTCGAACGAATGGTGTTTTTGGGGTCTGGGGACCTCAAAACGAAAAGTTATCATGGTCCCGGGCCTAGGTCTTACCATGCCGACTACGGTAATAGCTTCTTCCCTATAGGGGAAATTCGCTAAAAAACAAAAACAAAAAAAAAAACATGTTTTTGTGCGTGCAGTTGTCCGTCCCTTTTACTATCGCTTTCCAACTTTCTGTTTCAGCTGTGCCATGATCACAGTAGTCACAAGCTTGCTAGGTTAGGATAATTTAGCTGTCGCACCCAACATACCTTCCTCTATTCGCGAGGGGGGGTGGATCCCGATCCCTGCCGTGGTTGGTCAACCAAAACAATCAGCTTTTTCCCCAAACAAACGTTGCTAACGAGGTTCCAAGTCGAAGCCGGACTGGTCAGGGGTTTTCGCCTTTCCTCATCTGTTCTCGGCTTCCCTTGAGTTAAAACCGGGACCATGACATCTCGGGACCCAGAGCACGATAGAGGGAGGCAACTCGAACAAAAACCACTCAAAACACTCAACAACCTCACACCTTCAGCAAAACTGATTCTTTTTCTTTTCTTTTGCCGTAAGGGGGTGGTTGTGACGCTTAGCGTCACCCTATTTTATATAGTGCGCGCAAACTCCGTCGCGCAGCCACTGCCTGGAGCACTTCGCCTGTCGTGCCGTTGACAGAGCGAACAACTTTTTTCCGTCTTGTCAACGAAATCTGGCTTAGCGGCGTCCTCTCCCCCTTCCTACTGCCGGCGTCAGAAAGGACGGACGTGTTGAACTTCATCTCTGCAACCAATACGCACAACCGATAAGTTTTCATTTAAGTATAGGGTAATTTAGTGACAGAATGGCTGGCTAAACAGCTTATTAAGGGGAAACCCATAAGGTTCGCCCCGATACAGGAATGTAGGAACAAATAGTAGTGTTCGGGCCTGGCCCGAACACTTTGCAACAGGTTGAATTTTCAGCACGTTTAGACCAAATTAATCAGACTCCCCAGAAGATTATCCATAGTTTTTTGATTAGCTTGCTGTATTTCTATACACTCATTTACCTTAAGGATTAGTTACCATGCTTAGATCAATATTGCAATAACCTCAGATGCAGATTTAGTATATATCAGTTTTTGGAAGGATCTTAATTAGTTCATTACAGTTATTTAGATTAAATCAAAGCTGGCTAAGTAGGCTTTCTGGTCTCGGGTAAAAGATCTCCGAGCCTCTGGTCCCCCAAGCACGTTTTCCAGTTCAATTATATAGTTTGGTACTGGTATTTCAACACAGGTTTGAAGACAGTCTTACTTCCATTTAGGTATTACAGTTCATTATTTATAGTTAGTAGCAGAGTCAGCACGCCCTATAATCTAGTTCACCAAATTAACCATTTAGTTTCCCCCCTTTTTTACCCTACATATGGGTAACCTATAATTAACTTATTCCCCCATATAATTAACTTATTCATGGGTAAAAGATCTCACGTTCCTCTGGCCCCCTCAATCAAACCTAAGCTACACTTGTACCAGAAAGTGGCATTTCCAGAAACCTAATTGCCACCTCAAACCTAAATAAATTGCAGTCATGCAGAATTGCAGTCCCTAAATAAATAATGTTATGTAAGAGACATCATTATATTGCTCTTAAATATTACGTAAAGAATCGACACCAGCTGATTCTTTACCGTCCTAGGACTGAAAAGAACTACTTTCGCCCCGCAACGCATGTACTATTGATTCCACGTACATTTTAAAAAGGTTTGTGAGTTTGTCTGATTAATCTAAAAATATAAGAGAAAGGCCTCACAAATTATTACAATTATAAAATACCGGTCATTGTTTTAAATTTATAACTCCGTAACATGGTGAGTTATTCTACCTATATTATGGCTCCTCACAAGAATCCCAAACAAATTAGATTTAACTCTGTTAAATTATTATTGTTGCTTTCGGTTACCATGAATTAAATAATTTATCTAATCGAACAAAATTTATACAAATCACCAAAACCCATTTATATTACCATTTGTTTGAGAAGTACAATGTGAATAATTTATAAAGACAATGTACCAAATGAATATATGTAAGTTGTCTAAAATGTATGTATTCGTAGGAATAAAGTAAGACGAATAAACATCAAAGGTTATTTAGTGAAAATATTGAAACATTTTGTAAAATAAAATATTATCTAACGTTACTGGATGAAATCATAATTATTCAGTTTTTCAATGCTTTTGAAAATTTATATTTTAGTATTAATTATTACATAAATGAGGAGCTAATTACGTTTTAATCTTAACTTATGTATAAAACCAATCTTATTAATTTTTAGGTCGATTATACTTGTTCTATAGCTCGGAGATAATTTGTGCTTTGCACCTTAATGTGAGTTGTCTGTTGACTCGCTAAAAGTTGTCCATAATACACCGGCACATCCAAATTCAGCACAGTAGAAATAAAACAGCTAAATAATTATTACCAAGCAGAATATTTAAGTGTCAAAATATAATTTAAAAGATAAATTTAAGAGAAACGACTGCACTTCCATGAACAATAGAAACTGGGAATCAAAATTATCCAAAGTTGCTGGTTTTATAAGAATGAACAACTTTTTTATTATAAGAATGCCAAATTTTGTAACGAAACGGTGAGCGCGTTTCAAAGTTGGGCTTGAAGTGATCAGGAAAATGACTAGTAGACGAACAAATAACTAGATTAGTGTTGCCAGAAGTCGTGTATGAGATTAACTTACTGAGTTATTATGAAAAATCAGTTCTGGGCTAAACTGCTTGCAAAAATGTATAGTACCTGGGGGTCCGAGCTTTGCTCGGGGGAAGGCCAGTCAGTTAGTTTAGATCACTCAGAGTAATATTTCACCACTTCCCCCTACTGATAATCAGATTTGTATAACTCATTTGCCTCTTTTCTACATTTTTAAGGTCCCTCCAGTTTTTTATTTATAGCTCAATGCCCCTTTGATTTATTTTACTACTCTATATATGTAATATTCACTCAAATCTGTTAATCTCTGCTCTTAGGAAACTACATGTTAATAATCATAAACAACATGAGTATTACTTTGACAGTTCCCTGGTTGATTATGCACAGCTGTTAACAATTCTTTTTTTTTATTTGAAACTCCATAAGCCCAATGTTAATTTTTTTAACTTTTCATTTTAGGTTTTTTACATTATTTGATTTTTTCTGGGGATGAGGCCTGTCTAGAACTTATTTTTATCCCAGAAATTAGTTATTTTGAACATTTGAAGGACATCGTTGGAGCCGTTTTTGAGATCAGTGTCGCAAGCAAGCAAGCAAGCAAACCTTACTCATATTAGAGTATAGGATTAATAATTATTACGATTTTAAAATTACACATTTTCTCTAAAGATGGGATGTTTAATATTAAGTTTAACTTCACACAATTTTAGAAATATGTACATTCTTGAAATTTGAGCTAGAATATAGATAGAGTTTATAGAGTTGGAAAAAAATATAATATATATTACAAAAAGTTTTCTGAAGTTATAAAAAAATTCAACAAATAAAGAAATAATAGGTTTTCATACAGTCACCCTGGTAAATATAAAATTCGACTAAGTACTTTGCTAAATTGAATAATTGAAAGATTTGTCTTTAATATTCCTAAAATACTTTGTAATTCATACATTGCCAGTTTTGAGTGTTTTGTAAATTAAGTGCATATATTTAGCGTAAGAAACATGGTTAACAGTCAGTCACATTATTGCAGCTATGAATTATCTGTTTGTAGCACTATAGTATTACAGAATCTAACGGGTGCGCGATAAGGCTTTAAACACGAGAAATATATCACAGAGCATCGAATAATCTTTAGAATAGTAAAGTTACATATGTTTCAACAACATTCACAAAGAACATGTTTGTTCAGCTAAAGTGTATTTACTGTCGTAAAGTTCTAACATGCATGAATTATTACTTTAATTAGTAATAAACACATTATTATTTATTTAGCTAACCAAATTTCTAAAACGATTTCTTAATGAATATAATTAAACCGAATGATATTATTGCATAATATAACAAATTAAAACCATAACTAGTTTAAGACAGTGCTACGTAGCAGAGCAGCTCGCAGGGTGGGTTTGTTGTGTTTGTAGAAGGAGAGTTCGTGTTTGCTTAACCTCATCGCATGTTTGTTCACTCACATGTTTTTGTTTGTGTTCGGATGTGACACGGTGTCCTTAACCATAGAGTAATCCTGTAGTTTTATTTAAAGATGATTACATTGTGAAATACCTATTACACAGCACAAGTCATTACTGTGAAGCTTAGCTCACAATTCAATTTCAGTCATGTCACTTGCTAAAGAATTGATTGGCATACAACGATTTGCGTTGTTAATGAGATCCATACTGTCATAAATGTTTGAAATATGGTATTATATTATAATATAAATATAGTGTTGATATTGTTTAAATATTACAAGTTTTGATCCCTAATGTGTAGCAACTAAACCAAAATGCCCTGTCTTGCTGTTTGTAATAGGAGCCTTTTGCCAAGAGCATTCGCCGTGCGCACTTGAGTACTAGTGTTGTCTAGTTTGTGCGTTTGATTGTTATGGCCGTTGACTTGTGTGTTTATTGTAGTTTTATTTTGTTTTGACTGCTTCTACAGTTCTCTGTTTTAGCTTTTCAGTTTTTTTTCCAGCTTGGCTGGATTGTGCCACTATTTTTTATGTCCTAGGTATTATTTCCACCTGAAGACAGGATCAGATTCCAGATCCCGAAACATCGTGAAACTTTGTTTTTCCTAATAAGTGATGGAAAATGTCCGTAAAAATTGCTTGAATAACAAAATGTAATTGTTTTATTTCGTATTTGAATTATGTTGGTTTGAATCTATAAGCGGTACAGTGTACTTGTTTGTAATGCCGGATTGCACAACGTATTTAAACGTGGAACTCCATTCATTACTAAATTATATTTGTAAACCTAACTTCAATCAACTAGTCCATTGGGGCATTGAAGGTTTGCGATTTGCGGCGCTTATTCTGATTTAACCTGTTAAACCCCTTACTAGAGCTTCTATTTTGATTACATTTAATGGCAAGAACGTTAAAACTATTTAACTACCATACATGATTAACAATATTGGTAATGTACATGATTAATATGATAAAATTATTACACTTTAAATTATCACTCATTACTTTTAAGTCTCCTATATTTAAACACATTAATAATGGAAGTGTCAATGATGACGTTTAAAGAGCTGTTCATTATATAGTATTTATAGTTCAGTTTATTACACTATAGGTTAATTAGGTAAGAATAATTAAGGCCAAATTATAGTTTTAAGATAAAAAGATAATAAAGTAAATTTTGGGTATTAAGTGTTATTTAACTCTACTAGGCATTTTATGAACATTATCAAAGCGATTTTAATTGTTACTGTAACATTTTCATTGAAATAATATAATACAAACGAACTTACGACGCATCTTCTGATATTTTTGACAGTGATGAATAGGTTCCCATCATTCACTTCCTATCTCATTGCCATATTATTATACTTGACAGAATATGTAAATTATACTCTTATTTATATTTATGATAAACGCTTATCGTCTATTTAACAATACAGATTTAACACATATATATTTGACACTTTGTAATACTAGATCAACACTTACTGTGATAAACACTTCCTTCATCGTTAATAAACTAAATTTAATTTGTTTCCACACCGAAAATTTTAATGTAATATATTAAAATTATTCTGATTTTCAATAATTTGTATTTTTAAAGTTTAACAGATGTTACAATACGTATAAACCTTTTCGTAGTTAAAAAAAACTAAAATATTCAGTAAAAAACAAATTACTACCATAGACAAGATTACTCTAGTTATTTGATGATTTGGTTTTCAGCGAACTTCCCATACAGGGAAGAAGCTATTACCGTAGGTTCCATGGTACTATGCCCGAGATCATGATAACTTTTCATTTTGAGGTCCCCAGATGCCAAAAACACTATTCGTTAAAATTATGTTTAATTTATATATATACATATTAAATATATATATATATTTATTCATATATATTTATATATATATATAAAGTGTCCGTAAGCACGATAACTCTCGTAAAAAAGGTTCGATCTTAATTAAATTCGGTATAAATGTGTAAAATACAATTTATTTGAACGAGTTCGAAAACAAGACGAATCGCACCATCCGAAAGGTTTTTTTTGGGGGGGGAGGGTTTGTACCCGAAAAATGGGGTTTTTGGAGTTTCCACATGCAATTTTTATCAAGTTTTAATTCTTACCATTGAATTCAGCATAAAAAAACAAACAATTTGCTATTTTGATCAGTGCTCTACGTCAATTGGTTACTGAGATACTGAAGGTGCTAAACACAGTACGTTGTCTAATGTTATTATGGGAACATATGGGTATACCAACTTCATCTGGTTGTGGTTTATTGTTGTTTGCACAAAAAAGCAATTCTTCGCCTTTTTGGTTCCCGTAGCAGCAAACCTAGAAACTCGGTACTTATTTTATTCTTATGGAAAATAATTAAAATTTTATATATCGCTTATTTATGAATGAATATGGATGAAACTTGGTATGTGACTTCACTGAGATGAGTTATATTAATATTTGCATAGAAACCCATTATTTTGTGTTCCTGGTTGCAGCAAACCTGCGTACTCATCCCCAATGTTATTCTTATGGAGAATAATTAATATTTGAAATATCACATGTTTGTGAATATATTTTTTATGAATACCGTTAAGTGGCTTAATGTCTTATGTTATATATTCATTTGAAATTCGCTGAGTATGCAGGTTTGCTGCGACGGGGGTATTTAAGTTTAACAGATATTACAATATGTGTAAACCTTTAATAAGTTAAAAACAACACAATTGTCAGTAAAAAGATATAACCTCAGTAGACATTTTCTCTAGTTACTATAATCTTTGAACTTTTACACTGACATTGGTAATGGCAATAGGTTTTCGAGATGGGAAACACCTCAGTGAGACGTGCACTGCTTCCTGGTAAAATATATAGTAGCCGCAGTGTCCGTGCTTAGTCTTATAGGGCACTGGAAACACCTCAGTGAGACGTGCACTGCTTCCTGGTAAAATATTTAGTAGCCGCAGTGTCCGTGCTTAGTCTTATAGGGCACTGGAAACACCTCAGTGAGACGTGCACTGCTTCCTGGTAAAATATTTAGTAGCCGCAGTGTCCGTGCTTAGTCTTGTAGGGCACTGGAAACACCTCAGTGAGACGTGCACTGCTTCCTGGTAAAATATTTAGTAGCCGCAGTGTCCGTGCTTAGTCTTGTAGGGCACTGGAAACACCTCAGTGAGACGTGCACTGCTTCCTGGTAAAATATTTAGTAGCCGCAGTGTCCGTGCTTAGTCTTGTAGGGCACTGGAAACACCTCAGTGAGACGTGCACTGCTTCCTGGTAAAATATTTAGTAGCCGCAGTGTCCGTGCTTAGTCTTGTAGAGCACTGGAAACACCTCAGTGAGACGTGCACTGCTTCCTGGTAAAGTATTTAGTAGCCGCAGTGTCCGTGCTTAGTCTTGTAGGGCACTGGAAACACCTCAGCGAGACGTGCACTGCTTCCTGGTAAAATATTTAGTAGCCGCAGTGTCCGTGCTTAGTCTTGTAGGGCACTGGAAACACCTCAGTGAAACGTGCACTGCTTCCTGGTAAAATATTTAGTAGCCGCAGTGTCCGTGCTTAGTCTTCTAGGGCACTGGAAACACCTCAGTGAGACGTGCACTGCTTCCTGGTAAAATACTGAGTAGCCGCAGTGGCCGTGCTTAGTCTTGTAGGGCACTGGAAACACCTCAGTGAGACGTGCACTGCTTCCTGGTAAAATATTTAGTAGCCGCAGTGTCCGTGCTTAGTCTTGTAGGGCACTGGAAACACCTCAGCGAGACGTGCATTGCTTCCTGGTAAAATATTTAGTAGCCGCAGTGTCCGTGCTTAGTCTTGTAGGGCACTGGAAACATCTCAGTGAGATGTGCACTGCTTCCTGGTAAAATATTTAGTAGCCGCAGTGTCCGTGCTTGGTCTTGTAGGGCACTCGTTGTGACGTGACCAAACGACTGTTCTTATTGGTATGAGTGAGCAAATATCAATCTAAGTAGTTCAAGAAAACAAAACATATTTTATTTTTTTACATCGGCATTTATTTAATTAAACCAATTAAGGAATAAAAACAAACTAATTAAAGTATCGATGCATTTAATGGAGCCGGACTACAAACTATCTGTATTATAAATTATTAACATCTAATACAACCAATGATTATACGTCCTACGGAATGTATTAGATTTACTTATTTATTTTAACGGGAAACTCAATACATCAAAGTCATGAACAAATAACTCATGGCGAGATAGCTAAATCTGAGGTTTTAACTTCAAAATTACTTAATGATTATATATTTTTCTCTAATCTACCGCACAATTTTTATATTTTTTATATTATATACATGTATAGTTATACAATTTTATTTAATACTAGCTGTGTACCCTTCCTTCGTACGGGTTGTATATAAATGGTAGATTAACTAAAGCAAACAACAATCCACATTGTTTTACAATATTAAAATTACATTTTACACGTTTAATGTACAATTAAATCAAAGTTAACGAAATATACTGGCAATTAGTTCAGGTCCTGTTACTAAGTCGAAGAACTTTGTAGGATAGTAAACGGCGTGTGGTTTGCGACTCCAAATCGGTACATGTAACACTTTAGATTTGCTCTAAGAAATAAAAGAACCCAAGTACAAAAAAATAAAAAAACATCGGGGAGGGGGAGCATAAATATAAAATCGGGGGGAGGGGGAGCATAAATTTAAAATCGGGGAGGGGGGCAAAAATAAAAACTGGGGGAGAGTAAAAATATAAAATCGGGGAGGGGGCAAAAATATAAAATTTGTGGGGGACATAAAATAAAAATATAAAATCGAAGAGGGGGGGAGCAAAAATATAAAATCGGGGGGGGAGCAAAAATAAAAACTGGGGGGAGAGTTAAAATATAAAATCGGGGAGGGGGCAAAAATATAAAATGGTGGGGGGACATAAAATACAAATATGAAATCGAAGAGAAGGGGGGAGCAAAATATAAAATTGGGGGTGGGAAAAAATTAAAATGGGGGAGCAAGAATATAAAATCGGGGGGAAATATAAAATCGGGGGGGGAACAGAAATAAAAATCGGGGAGGGAAAAAAATAAAATCGGGGGAAAATATAAAAGGGGGGCAAAAAAATATAATCGGGGGGGGGCAAAAAATATAAAATCGGGGGGCAAATATATAATATGGGGGGACAAAAAAATAATATAGAAGGGGAGGCAAAAATATAAAATCGGGTAGGGGCAAAAATAAAAATCGGGGGGAGGGAGAAAAACATAAAATCGGGGGGGACAAATATATAAAATGGGGGGACATAAATAAACAAAAATCGAAGAGGGGGGTAAAAATACAAAATCAAGGTGGGGGGTAAAATATAAAATCGGAAGGGGCAAAAATTAAAAATCGGGGGGGGGGAGCAAACATATAAAATCAGGGGGGGCAAAAATATAAAATGGGGGACATACAAAAATATAAAATCGAAGAGGGGGGGAGGAAAATATAAAATTGGGGGGTACAGGAAGTATCGGTAAACATTTTTTTGTGCAAATAAGAATAGACCACAACCAGATGAAGCCACATTAATATTTGTTCATTAATATTATTAATTAATAGCTAGCTGACGTTCCCGTTCTTCGCACAGGGGTTTTCTCTACCCGTTCTTTAGTCAATGCAATTTGCATTTTAGTTAGCTTGAAACAGCTGTTCTTGCTTCTGCTCTTTAAGCTGTCAAATGGAGGTATCCACAGCTGTTCACATTACAGTTTCTGAATGTTTACTTTATTCTGAAATGTAAAAAATGAAACTTAGGACGTTCATGGGGCGTAGCCCGAGGGGATTTCACGGAAGTGAATAGGCCTATATGTTGCATGGGTTCAAGATATAGCTATGTGTAAAGTTTCAGCCCAGCCGGTTCAGTGGTTTTTGCGTTCACCCGGAACATTAGCCAGACAGACAGAAACCACCTCTTCTTTATAATATTATAGATTATAGATATTGTTTATTCTTAAGTATGTATGATTTGTACATAAGTTTTTAAGTTTATCCTTATTAGCGAATTTCCCGTATAGGGAAGAAACTATTACCGTAGGTGGCATGGTAAGACTTAAGCCCGAGACCATGATAACTTTTCGTTTTGAGGTCCCCAAATGCCAAAAACACTATTCGTTCAAATATATATATATATATATATATATATATATATATATTTGATTCAAATTGAAGTTCACAAATTAGGGCTACTTTTATTATAAAAATTAAATAAAAACAATAACCAGAGTACCCTCTTTTTTGAAACATTTTGTATTACTGACACGTGTTTCGACACTTAGGTCATGTTCACAGTGTACAAGTAAAATAACCTAAAAATTATTAGCTAAAATAAATAATTAAATCTTAACATATGAAAATAAACAGATGTAGAAACTTTTCATTCAAGCTTATTGGGTTTAGTTGGTTCTAGTTTATATCCGTTGTCTATTGTTTCTAATTTCTCTTATTTTTTTCATATATAGGATTTAGTTGTTGTATTTTCATTTTATTAAGGATGTCTTTATCGGCTTTAGAGTTCATATAAATGTGGAGCTCTTCTTTCGTGTTCATTTTTTCTCCTTTCGTTTCATATTCGAGAACATCCATGCATTCTTCTAATTTGCCGTATTGATGGTCAGAATCAAGAATGTGTTCGGCAAACATCGATCTTTGAGTCGTATGGTTATTTGATTTAATTGCTTGAAGGTGCTCTTTAAAGCGGCATGAAAAGCTTCTTCCTGTTTGCCCTATATAATATTTTGGACAATCCTTGCATTTAATCTTGTAAATTCCAGTTTTATTATATTTATTTTCTTGTTGGTTTTGGCGATTATTAGAGAATTTCTGGATAAGTTTAAAAGAGTTATTTCTAGTTTTGTAACTCATTTTATAGTTTGACCCTTCAAAAGTTTTTCTTATGGGTTTATTCAGTATGGAGCTATATGGTACACATAAATATTCTTTGTTTTGATCATTGTCGGGTATAACAATTTTGTTCTTCTTGAGTTGTGCCCGGTTAATTAGTTTATTTATTAAATTGTGTTTGTACCCGTTTCTAATTGCCAAACTTTTTATGGTATTTCTTTCATTGTCAAAATCTTTTTTACTCATTGGGATTTTTACTAATCTGTTTACCATTGAATGGAAACTTGCCATCTTGTGTTGCCAAGGATGGTTAGAGTTGGCTGGTATGATGAGATCTGTTTGTGTTGCTTTTCTATAGATTTTGAATGTATGTTTTAAATCATTCTTACTAATGGTTAGGTCAAGGAAATTGATTTCTTCTTTTTGAGATTTCATGGTAAACTTTACTTTTTCAGATATTTGATTTAGATACTCTAAGAATGATGCACATGCGTTTTCATTTCCTTTATAAAGGCAAACTATATCATCCACATATCTATACCAGTATAAGATGTTACTTTGGTGTGGATTGCATTCATTAAGTATTTTATTTGTTTCTAAGTTTGCCATGTATATATTTGCCAAGAGACCCGAAAGTGGTGATCCCATTGCTAAACCATCAACTTGTTTGAAGAATTTAGATTTGTATTCAAAATAGTTTTGATTTGTTACAACTTTTGTTAGATTTATGATGTCTTCAGTTTTGTTTTTGGTTAAAAGATGATTTTTTGATAATTCTTTTCTAAGGATACTTAGTGTTTCTTTGATTGGGATTGATTGGGATATTAGAATACATATTAACGACATCGAATGATACGAACATCGTATCACTTGGTATTTCAATATCTTTAAGTTTCGATATAAGGTCTTCCGTATTTTTTACACTGTAGTTAATTTCATCTGGTAAGCATTCTTTTATTTGGTTATTTAGATATTTTCATATTTTGTAAGCAGGTGCATTTTGATAATTTACAACTGGTCGTACAGGAACATTGTTTTTGTGGATTTTTGGTTGTCCTCTTAGTATTGGTGCAGAAGGGTTTATTGGTTTTTTTTTGTTTTTAATCTGCTTTTTTCTATATTTGTTAGCGTTTTGCTCTTTGAAATTATGTTGTTTATATTTTTATTATAGTCTATGGTTGGATCTTTTCTTAGTTCTTGAAATGAGTTGTTTTCTATAAACTCTGTAACTTTCTGGTCATAGTCCTCATTCTTAATAATGACAACTGTGTTACTTTTATCAGCTTTAGTAATCATACATTCATTTTCAATGAGTTTATCTGATATGGATTTCACCAATTTCATTTCTTTAATAGACTTATCTTTCAACTTGCTTTGTTTAAATTCATAGTTGGTTTTGTTCATTTCATGAATAAAGCTATATCTTACTGAATCTTGTATTTTTATTATTAAAAATGAGGACTATGACCAGAAAGTTACAGAGTTTATAGAAAACAACTCATTTCAAGAACTAAGAAAAGATCCAACCATAGACTATAATAAAAATATAAACAACATAATTTCAAAGAGCAAAACGCTAACAAATATAGAAAAAAGCAGATTAAAAACAAAAAAAAACCAATAAACCCTTCTGCACCAATACTAAGAGGACAACCAAAAATCCACAAAAACAATGTTCCTGTACGACCAGTTGTAAATTATCAAAATGCACCTGCTTACAAAATATGAAAATATCTAAATAACCAAATAAAAGAATGCTTACCAGATGAAATTAACTACAGTGTAAAAAATACGGAAGACCTTATATCGAAACTTAAAGATATTGAAATACCAAGTGATACGATGTTCGTATCATTCGATGTCGTTAATATGTATTCTAATATCCCAATCAATCCCAATCAAAGAAACACTAAGTATCCTTAGAAAAGAATTATCAAAAAATCATCTTTTAACCAAAAACAAAACTGAAGACATCATAAATCTAACAAAAGTTGTAACAAATCAAAACTATTTTGAATACAAATCTAAATTCTTCAAACAAGTTGATGGTTTAGCAATGGGATCACCACTTTCGGGTCTCTTGGCAAATATATACATGGCAAACTTAGAAACAAATAAAATACTTAATGAATGCAATCCACACCAAAGTAACATCTTATACTGGTATAGATATGTGGATGATATAGTTTGCCTTTATAAAGGAAATGAAAACGCATGTGCATCATTCTTAGAGTATCTAAATCAAATATCTGAAAAAGTAAAGTTTACCATGAAATCTCAAAAAGAAGAAATCAATTTCCTTGACCTAACCATTAGTAAGAATGATTTAAAACATACATTCAAAATCTATAGAAAAGCAACACAAACAGATCTCATCATACCAGCCAACTCTAACCATCCTTGGCAACACAAGATGGCAAGTTTCCATTCAATGGTAAACAGATTAGTAAAAATCCCAATGAGTAAAAAAGATTTTGACAATGAAAGAAATACCATAAAAAGTTTGGCAATTAGAAACGGGTACAAACACAATTTAATAAATAAACTAATTAACCGGGCACAACTCAAGAAGAACAAAATTGTTATACCCGACAATGATCAAAACAAAGAATATTTATGTGTACCATATAGCTCCATACTGAATAAACCCATAAGAAAAACTTTTGAAGGGTCAAACTATAAAATGAGTTACAAAACTAGAAATAACTCTTTTAAACTTATCCAGAAATTCTCTAATAATCGCCAAAACCAACAAGAAAATAAATATAATAAAACTGGAATTTACAAGATTAAATGCAAGGATTGTCCAAAATATTATATAGGGCAAACAGGAAGAAGCTTTTCATGCCGCTTTAAAGAGCACCTTCAAGCAATTAAATCAAATAACCATACGACTCAAAGATCGATGTTTGCCGAACACATTCTTGATTCTGACCATCAATACGGCAAATTAGAAGAATGCATGGATGTTCTCGAATATGAAACGAAAGGAGAAAAAATGAACACGAAAGAAGAGCTCCACATTTATATGAACTCTAAAGCCGATAAAGACATCCTTAATAAAATGAAAATACAACAACTAAATCCTATATATGAAAAAATAAGAGAAATTAGAAACAATAGACAACGGATATAAACTAGAACCAACTTAACCCAATAAGCTTGAATGAAAAGTTTCTACATCTGTTTATTTTCATATGTTAAGATTTAATTATTTATTTTAGCTAATAATTTTTAGGTTATTTTACTTGTACACTGTGAACATGACCTGTGTCGAAACACGTGTCAGTAATACAAAATGTTTCAAAAAAGAGGGTACTCTGGTTATTGTTTTTATTTAATTTTTATAATAAAAGTAGCCCTAATTTGTGAACTTCAATTTGAATCAAATATATATATATATATATATATATATATATATATATATATATATATGACCGTAACCGCGATAACTTTTGAAAGAAACACCCGAATTTGTTGAAATTTGGCACAAATGTGGAGAGTAGCATTTATGACTTTAAGTTCGAAAAACCAGATCAATCGCACTATTAGAAGGGGGTTTTATGGGGGTTTACAATTTTCCAAAAATTGGTTTTTTGCAAGTTTGACCCCAAAATGTTAAAAACACTCAATTTTGGTTATAGCCATTTTATAGACCTTAAAAAACAAATAATATAGTATTTTGAATCATTAACCTAGGTTAAATGGTTGAGGAGAAAATCCAAAAAAACGTGTCCCATGTTAATCTTATGGGAAAAAGGTTTTTAGATTTTTCTCAGATAGTTTTACTAAAAACTTCACATTTCTGTTTATTAATGTGTTTAGCTCAACAAAACAAACATTTTGGTGTTTTAATCGTTGTTCTACGTCCAACCGTTGCAGAGATATTCAAAGTGCTAAACACAGTACGTTGTCCAATGTTATCCTTTTGGAGAATAAATAAAATTCTATATCTCGATTATTTATTAATGTATATTGATGAAACTGGGTATGTGGCTTCAAATAGTTGTGGGTTATTGATATTAGCACAAAAAACCAGTTTTTTGTTGATAGTCCCCGTAGCAGCAAACCTGCATACTCGGCCCCCATGTTATTCATGGAGAATAAGTAAAGTTGTATATCTCCCTTAATTATGCAACTTAATTAATAAAACTTGGTATGTAGCTTCACCTGGTTCAGTTATATTGATAATTGCAAAAAATTACTTATCTTCCTCTTTGCAGCAAACCTGCGTCCTCAGCCCTAATGTTATTCTTATGGAGAATAAATAAAATGTTATACATCACTTATTTATGGATGTATTTTTGTGAAACTTGGTAAGCAGCTCTATGTAGTAGCGAGTCCCATATATATGCATTGGAAATTCGCTGAGTACGCAGGTTTGCTGTGACGGGGGTATTATTTTAGTTTTGCAGCCTCTTTTTGGCACACTTCGACCGTCCACATAGACTGTGCGTGGAACGTATCCAGCAAAGCGAGGGGCGAGCCGTTATAGTCAAAGTTGTCTTATGTCTTTTGATTTGATTTGAAAACACTTTTGCTAGGTTTGGCTAAATCAACGTCAATTATTATTAAGGAGTCTTATTTATTATAGAAACCACTATGGTTGTTAATATAATATAAAAAATACAACTATATTTATTTGTTATGTCTCGTTACATACAACGGTATTTTAAACAAATTATATTCAATAAAGCGTGGGGCACTTCGCAACTTGAAATTGATGAGACTACAAACAAGTCGGCAAAATAGATTTACGATTTTGGTGATAGCCCGTGCGTGCATCTTTGTCGTGGCAGGAAGTGTGAGTCGTGGGTTGTAGAATTGATTGCATGAGCTAGGCAAATTTTGAAGGATTGGTTTCATTCAGCGGTATTTCTCAAATACTGTTTTAGATTTTAATTTTTAAACCTAGTGATTTAACGATTTTGGGATATAACAAATTATTTTTTATATTACAAGGCTTCTTTGTAGGTCCTTTACTTGAACTTTTTAAGAATCACACCCATGTCTCTTTTACATTACAAATTTAAACCTTTAAAACATAAAGCATTTGTTATATGTAACCATGTATTATATTTATATGGATATGTCAGACTGATAAAGACCACAAGGATAACTTGGTAACAGTTTCTTAATGCTTGTTCTAGGTATTGACTAGTTGAAAAGGACATTTCTTAAATAGCTTTGATTTGTAAGTTTTACCTTATTACCTTATTCAACTTATTAAATATTCAATAAAATATTTTGTATTTACTATAATCTATTGACTTTGAATAGCAATATACGCATTAATATTTCAAAACAATATAGATCACGTAGAATACTTTTAAATCCATGCGGCAACATACGAGGACCTAAAAATAAAGTGTGTTAAGCCTTTTTTCTATGCAGCGCACTGCGTTTTGCCCAAGGCAGATCCAGTAAGAAAGGTTGATTTCCCAAGACTCTACAAACAAATAGGCCCCAGTTTGCCTTTTCTCAAGCAGTGAACATTTCTTTGTTGATACAATGCGCACCATCAAAGGGACTCACTAACACTTATATCCGGTAAACTTCTAATGGCCACATTAAATACGCTCTTCGCATGACACATGCTCTATGGTAATTCAAGCTGTACAGCTGAAATTATATTTTTCACATCGATACTGTTTTCAGTAATGTAAACAATCTAAACCTTTTTTGGTGAAAATGTCTTGGGAAATTTTGATGGCAGTGAAACAAAAATATACTGATATATATACCTGGATATATATAAAAAAAAATAAAATAAAAAATATATAAATATCTATCATGCTTTTTATTGTGGCTTATATACCTGCATCTGTTAGGTTTATGCAGTACTATGTTATGAAAGGTTCTTTTTGACGAACTTCCTTAAGAACTCCTTAGTCCTTTAATTGACATTATTTGTCATTATACACTGATATTTGGGCGTTTGCTCCTCATAACTTGATTAAGGTTTGTCATGTTAATGAAGGTAATTAACTATTGAAATTTCACCGCCAATTAGGATCTCCCTAATGGAGTTTCTACCATTTTTCGGTGTCTCAGTTATCGGCTAGTTTGAAAATATTTATATAAAAGATATGGTTAGATACATTCTCCGTTTTTATACTACATAAAAATCTATTAAATATCGGCTACTGTAGTTTTTATATACTAAATAAAATTGGATGACATGCTATAGAACTGTGACTTTTTAATCGGAAATAAATATTATAGAAACAGATTCATCCTAAAAATACAAATACTAAAAATAATCATTAAAACCAACCAGGCAAATAGCACTGTGTAAAACCTATCACTGTGCAATAAGTAAATAATGCATACTCATAGTTTTACCAAATAATAATTTTAATTCATCTTTCATCGTCAATTGTCTTAAGTCGATGATAATTGCTTGTGCACCATTTTAGGAATACTGGAAACGGAATATCTATTATAAATTTCCAAATACAAAATAAATTGTAACTTTAAAGAGTATCATTCAAACATATTTTAACACATTTTCCTATTGATAAAAGATTTTTATATTTATACTCACGAAAGCCGAATTCAAAACGAATGAAAAGTGATGCAAACCTTAGGTGCTTTATTCCGTACAGTGATACCAATCTATCGATCTCCGTAGCTTAAAACTTTGGTTGGGACATAATAATGTTGCGTTTCTCTTATAAAACAATTATTTTCCTGTATTAGAATATTCTGCATAGTGAACATGTGATATTTGTGTGGTAAGAGCAAAAACTGATTGATGAGTTCCCGGGAAATTATACTATGTTAAAGGTTTTATAGTCTCCATGATTTTATAGGATTCAGCAATGGGTTATTGGAAACGGTTGTGGTAGTTTTATTTGCAAAATGTCCTTCATACAACATTTTGCTCCCCTGATTAATGTCACTATATCATTAATAAAACCTTCAAAGATTACATCAATTATAAGTTATTAAATGCAAGTTGTTTCAGTTGTTACTCTATTATAGGTTATTTGGCTTTCCTTTTATTCTTAACATTGTAATATTTAGATTTAATTATGAGATCGTATCAATATTACCATTGAGTTTATATCTACTAGAGGGGACACACAATGAAAATCAAGCCGTTAGGGATCGTCGCGGTTTTGTTCATTATGTTTGTTAGGAATGTTTTCGTAGAGATTTTAAAATGTTTAAATAAACCTTTTTTGTGATGGTCGTCAAAATGATATTTTGTTTACACGGCGGACGAGTTAACTCACCCTAACGATGCCGCAGATTACCTTAGTTATTTTAATATGACGCTAGATCGCAGCACTGCGTTTACTAACTCTGGCTCCCGTAAGGTGTCCCCTCTAGTAGATATCAACCCAGTGATATTGTTGTTTAAAAGATTATTGCGGACATTTGCCATCACTGATTAGTAAAAACAAGTTTCACAAAGTTTCGGAATCTGGAATCTGATCCCGTCTTCACTAGAACCTAGAATACCTAGAACATAACAAAATTACACAAAATATTAAAGGCACAATCCAGACAAGGCTGGAAAAAACACAAAAGCTAAAACAGAGAACTGTAATAGCAGTCAAAATAAAGCAAATTGAAAAATCAAGCACAAACAACAACACACGGTGCGCAACAGGAATGCACGGCGCAACTACTTGAGCGAGACTGGCAGTGCAGTGGGGGGTCCACTATTAACGTGCTGTAGATTGAAGAAAACATAGAATCATTAAGTAATTTTGAAGTAAAAACCTCAGATTTAGCTATATCGCCGTGAGTCAGTTTCACATGATGTATTGAGTATTTCCCGAAGAGATAAATAAGTAAATCTAATACATTCCGTAGGACGTATAATCAGTGGTTGTATTAGATATTAATAATTTATAATAGAGATAGTTTGTAGTCCGGCTCCATTAAATGCATCGATACTTTAATTATTTTGTTTTTATTCCGTAATTGGCTTAACTAAAGCAATGCTGAAGTGGAAAAATAAAATATGTTTTGTTTTCTTGAACTACTTAGACTGATATTTGCTCACTCATACCAATAAGAACAGTCGTTTGGTCGCGTCGAGTGCCCTACAAGACCAAGCACGGACACTGCGGCTACTAAATATTTTACGAGGAAGCAGTGCACGTCTCACTGAGGTGTTTCCAGTGCCCTACAAGACTAAGCACGGACACTGCGGCTACTAAATATTTTACCAGGAAGCAGTGCACGTCTCACTGAGGTGTTTCCAGTGCCCTACAAGACTAAGCACGGACACTGCGGCTACTATATACTTTACCAGCAAGCAGCGCACGTCTCACTGAGGTGTTTTCAGTGCCCTACAAGACTAAGCACGGACACTGCGGCTACTAAATATTTTACGAGGAAGCAGTGCACGCCTCACTGAGGTGTTTCCAGTGCCATACAAGACTAAGCACGGACACTGCGGCTACTAAATACTTTACCAGGAAGCAGTGCACGTCTCACTGAGGTGTTTTCAGTGCCCTACAAGACTAAGCACGGACACTGCGGCTACTAAATATTTTACGAGGAAGCAGTGCACGCCTCACTGAGGTGTTTCCAGTGCCCTACAAGACTAAGCACGGACACTGCGGCTACTAAATACTTTACCAGGAAGCAGTGCACGTCTCAATGAGGTGTTTTCAGTGCCCTACAAGACTAAGCACGGACACTGCGGCTACTAAATATTTTACCAGGAAGCAGTGCACGTCTCACTGAGGTGTTTCCAGTGCCCTACAAGACTAAGCACGGACACTGCGGCTACTAAATATTATACGAGGAAGCAGTGCACGCCTCACTGAGGTGTTTCCAGTGCCCTACAAGACTAAGCACGGACACTGCGGCTACTAAATACTTTACCAGGAAGCAGTGCACGTCTCACTGAGGTGTTTTCAGTGCCCTACAAGACTAACCACGGACACTGCGGCTACTAAATATTTTACCAGGAAGCAGTGCACGTCTCACTGAGGTGTTTTCAGTGCCCTACAAGACTAAGCACGGACACTGCGGCTACTAAATATTTTACGAGGAAGCAGTGCACGCCTCACTGAGGTGTTTCCAGTGCCCTACAAGACTAAGCACGGACACTGCAGCTACTAAATACTTTACCAGGAAGCAGTGCACGTCTCACTGAGGTGTTTCCAGTGCCCTACAAGACTAAGCACGGACACTGCGGCTACTAAATATTTTACCAGGAAGCAGTGCACGTCTCACTGAGGTGTTTCCAGTGCCCTGCAAGACTAAGCACGGACACTGCGGCTACTAAATATTTTACCAGGAAAGCAGTGCACGTCTCACTGAGGTGTTTCCAGTGCCCTACAAGACTAAGCACGGACACTGCGTCTACTAAATATTTTACCAGGAAGCAGTGCACGTCACACTGAGGTGTTTCCAGTGCCCTGCAAGACTAAGCACGGACACTGCGGCTACTAAATATTTTACCAGGAAGCAGTGCACGTCTCACTGATGTGTTTCCAGTTCCCTACAAGACTAAGCACGGACACTGCGGCTACTAAATATTTTACCAGGAAGCAGTGCACGTCTCACTGAGGTGTTTCCAGTGCCCTACAAGACTAAGCACGGGCACTGCGGCTACTAAATATTTTACCAGGAAGCAGTGCACGTCTCACTGAGGTGTTTCCAGTGCCCTACAAGACTAAGCACGGACACTGCGGCTACTAAATATTTTACCAGGAAGCAGTGCACGTCTCACTGAGGTGTTTCCAGTGACCTACAAGACTAAGCACGGACACTGCGGCTACTAAATATTTTACCAGGAAGCAGTGCACGTCTCACTGAGGTGTTTCCAGTGCCCTACAAGACTAAGCACGGACACTGCGGCTACTAAATATTTTACCAGGAAGCAGTGCACGTCTCACTGAAGTGTTTCCAGTGCCCTACAAGACTAAGCACGGACACTGCGACTACTAAATATTTTACCAGGAAGCAGTGCACGTCTCACTGAGGTGTTTCCAGTGCCCTACAAGACTAAGCACGGACACTGCGGCTACTAAATATTTTACCAGGAAGCAGTGCACGTCTCACTGAAGTGTTTCCAGTGCCCTACAAGACTAAGCACGGACACTGCGACTACTAAATATTTTACCAGGAAGCAGTGCACGTCTCACTGAGGTGTTTCCAGTGCCCTACAAGACTAAGCACGGACACTGCGGCTACTAAATATTTTACCAGGAAGCAGTGCACGTCTCACTGAGGCCAGTCTCGAAAACCTCTTGCAATTACCAATGTCAGTGTAAAAGTTCAAAGAGAATAGTAACTAGAGAAATGTTCTATGGAGGTTATATCTTTTACTGACAATTGTGTTGTTTTTAACTTATTAAGGGTTTATACGTATTGTTACATTATGTTAAAGTTAAATACCCCCGTCACAGCAAACCTGCATACTCAGCGAATTTCCATTGTACATATGGCATCCCATTAAGCCACTTAACGGGATTCATAGGAAATATATTCACAAACAAGTGATATTTCAAATATGAATTATTCTCCATAAGAATAACTTTGGGGATTAGTACGCAGGTTTGATGCAACAAGGAACACAAAATAATGGGTTTCTATGCAAATATTAATATAACTCATCTAAGTAAAGCCACATAACAAGTTTTATCCATAAACATTCATAAATAAGCGAATTATAACATTTTAATTATTTTCCATAAGAATAAAATGGGGAACGAGTATCTAGGTTTGCTGCTACGGGAACCAAAGGCGAAGAATTATTTTTTGTGCAATTAACAATAAACCATAACCAGATAAAGTTGGTATACCCATACGTTCCCATATGTTCGAATTTGGTATAACTATACCAAATTTCGTCAGTTTATGTTCATAAATAAGTGAGATAAAAATGGGTTTTTTGGGGT
This sequence comes from Allygus modestus, assembly GCA_963675035.1. Taxonomy (NCBI): domain Eukaryota; kingdom Metazoa; phylum Arthropoda; class Insecta; order Hemiptera; family Cicadellidae; genus Allygus; species Allygus modestus. The sequence continues at coordinate 53,770,279 of OY776115.1, read as the reverse complement.
TTCCACATGACATTTATATTTAAATAAAATTTTACTATTTAACCATTGAGTTCAGCATAATACAACAAACAATTTAGTATTTTTATCATTGCTCTACGTCAATTGGTTACTGAGATATTGAAAGAGCTAAACACAGTACGGTTTCTATGTTATTCTTATGGAGAAAAATAAATTGTATAATTTTGCACTACTTTTTTCATTCAAAATTTCCTTTAACGATTACGGTTTATGAGACCCCAATAGTGAGCATAAAAAATGAACACATTGAACAATGACACATTCATTGTATATGCCTCTCTTGATATATGTGTAACAAGATTTGCTTTTTTAACTGATGTTTCATTCTAACGCCATTTCTTTAAAAATGTTAACTAAGATCATTCACTTGTTAATCTATTTGTATTGAAATGTGTTAACATATAATATGCGGCAATATTCTAATTAAATAAAAAGTTACATTAAATATTTATCCCCAGTTATCTTACAACCGGACATAATTTTAATTTTAATCCACGGATTCACATGTATTACGTATGATTATATTCAAGTTGTGTCTCAATTACAATAAGTGTACATTTGTTTACACTCGATGTTGTAAATCAAAGAAAACAAATCAATCCAATATAGTATATTTCGTTACTAGGATCAAAAGTGGATCTTTTTAATACGAGCTCCAGTTTAACTGCCGAGGCTGGGAAATGAGCGAGTATTAAAAAGACACTTTTGATCCGAGTGACGAACTATATTTTTCGTCATACTGCCAAAAAACTTAAGGTTTAAATAAAAACAAAAGTAAAATTTACGTACTGTGTCTTCATAACCTCAAATGTTTCTTTCAGCTTGTCTCTTGAAACAATCAGCTGTTGCACATGCATAACTTCGGTTCATTCATATCTATCGAATTTCTGCGACTTCTCTGGAAGTAAACCTTCTTGAATTGTTTGAGCTTTTTCTATTATATTTCGATACGAATCGTTAGGCCTACTAACTTCGTCCATCGTGTCACTCACAGTTGCCACTTACCAGTGTTGTACGGGAAACGAACGCAAAAATAATAACAATACAACAATGAATGTTTCGATTATTTATAATCGAATGAGTTTTAATCGATTTATGACTACCTCAAATCAAAAGTATCATCAATAATGATTTTTTTAGTACTAGTACCATAATGATCATCAAAACATATGTTATTATCCAAAGACTAAAAAGAAGAACTTTTGAATCTCAACGCATCTGTCAAAAACAGTGGTTTTTGAAGCAGTATGACGAAAAAGCTTTACCAGTTAGTTCTCTAGTCAATCAAAGTTAGCGTTAAACAGACTTCGATGTAACGGAAGTCCTTTACCATTAAAAGTTAAACACACAATCAATCGAACTCTATAACCTTTCCGTTGTATTATGTGCATTTACTTCTAATCCTAGCATATTATTAAGATCATTAATTTGAAAACATAATACAAATAGACTAAGAGTAGCACAGAAAATTGGAAATTAAATAATTAAAGAGTGAATATAAAATCAATTTTGTTTTAAACTTTAATATCTCGATGGTAAATTAAACCCCAGGACGTTACTGTTCAACGTTTTACAGGCAAAATATGAGTAATAAATGCTAAAGGTAGCATGGTATCAATGTAATTTTACGAAAAAAACACAATTAAAACTGAAAAAATCTAAGAGGTACATAAATATAAGGTAGTTAAAGACGTAGGCCACCATTTACTACTTTAATTAACTTCACAATGTTCACAAACAAACCAGTTTGTTTGCACACAAAAACCTCTTCGCTAGGACAGAACAAAAACCGCGCTCTTAGCAAGGACATTAACTTGAAGTGTTTCCTGGACCCTCAAAACCTATTTTACCTGATGCCTGCCGAGCAGTTAAACTATATCCTAGAAGACTACAACACAAGCAAATTGTAAATCCTTTTTGTTTTTAAATAATGAAGTAAGTTACACATTACTTGCGTAAGAAAATAATATAATTTGGCTATAAGTAAATTGATTTTTAAGTTGTTAATTATCAAGTGGAGAAAATGTTACTTTCGATTTAACATTGGTAGATGGATAGAGTTTGGTTCGGTATTTTACAAATTAGGACAATTAAACTAAAAACTCATTCGTAAAGCATACGCTTTTGTTTACTAACCGTGAAATCTCTATCGATAGCATATACTAAGAGAAAACAATGATAACTACAACCATTATTTAACCTATTTACATTCTAAAAACCAACAAATAACGATATTTTTACCTCCCAGTAATTCTTTCAGATTTGCATTTATTTCTTCCTATATCACTCCATTTCTCTAAAACCAACAACTTTTTTGTCAGGTAGATTATATTTCTATCATGCTAAAATCGTTTATATTTCTTTCAACCAATATTCAATCAGGTAACACATACGAATTACAATTTAAAATAGTTTTACCCATCTTTATTTATAAAGTAATCCCACCTTGTAGTTTAAAAGCAATTTAAACGTAAAAATAATGTATGTGTTTACGAATATTGTTTAGAAATTATTTATACAAGAATCACAAATATTAATAATCAATTGGGCTGCCTCATTCAATGGGGATGCAGTATCACGCATAATCCTAATAATCCTAATTGATAATCCTAATAACTTGTAGTGCGTCTTCTAGGTTTCAGAAGTACCCCTTGTCAAACTCGGATGAAATGTAACTGAAAGTCAGTTTCCGGCCGGATGTGCCAATCTACAGCGAACTAAGTACGTTGTCGCACCAGACAGCAGGACATGTTAGTTACGTTGTCACACCAGACAGCAGGACAGGTTAGTTACGTTGTCACACCAGACAGCAGGACAGGTTAGTTACGTTGTCACACCAGACAGCAGGACAGGTTAGTTACGTTGTCACACCAGACAGCAGGACAGGTTAGTTACGTTGTCACACCAGACAGCAGGAGAGGTTAGTTACGTCGTCACACCAGACAGCAGGACAGGTTAGTTAAGTTGTCACACCAGACAGCAGGACAGGTTAGTTACGTTGTCACACCAGACAGCAGGACAGGTTAGTTACGTTGTCACACCAGACAGCAGGACAGGTTAGTTACGTCGTCACACCAGACAGCAGGACAGGTTAGTTACGTTGTCACACCAGACAGCAGGACAGGTTAGTTACGTTGTCACACCAGGCAGCAGGACAGGTTAGTTACGTTGTCACACCAGACAGCAGGACAGGTTAGTTATGTTGTCACACCAGACGGCAGGACAGGTAAGTCTCCAAGTTGTTATTAACATAGCCAAAGTGAAATGTGTTTTACGGTTTAATATTAACGGGAAAATATAACGAGGCAAGAATAACGCCCAAACAGTTTAACTGACGTTAATGCAGGACGTTCAAATTACAACGATTCGATTAAACACTTTTAACGCTACAAATGTAATCCTAATTCAAACACTGAAAGATATATTAGTATAACTTCCGATCAACTTTAACTCGTTAAAGTTAAAAAACGTCTGGCCACTACAAGTTAAACTAAATTTAATTATTAATTTTAAGTAATACGTTCTAAAGATTTTTGGCCCATGGCGAATTCATAACGTCGACCTAGATGTACAAAAAAATCTGTATGAATGATCTATGTTTAAAATTTAGTTTTAATAATAAGTTATTAATTCTAAATATTAATACAACTAGTTAGAAGGTCTAAACATAAATAATAATCCTTGGAGTTTATAAATGTAAAGTAAAATACTAGTCTATTAATACTGATAAATAATATTTATAAATTATGTTTTTTAAACTATTGATGTTACCAACTGTCATGTTAATACGTAATAATTTAAAATTAAATAAAAAGCATTTTATTACTTAAAAAAGTGATAAATGAGACATACTGACAACTGGATATCGATTAATAAAACTAAACTGCATTTAAGTCATTTGTATTAAGTTATTTGTAAGTTAATTGAAGAAGTCAACAAATAAGAAGACCATTTAAATAATTTAAGCGCAACCGGTTCTTGAAATTGAACGTGTAATTTAGCTGAAAAATTGTTAAACTTATCTTTAATTCGTACATTCAATATCTATATAAGTTTTACTAATTTGAAAATCAACGGGTTAAATATCTTGAGTCAGAGTGAGAAGAAAATTAGAGCAAATTAGGCGTGATCTCAGAAGTGTTTTGCTTCTTCGCTTAAAAGCCAAGAAACACTTGACTACAGAGAAATACTTTCTTATCCTCTCTCTCTTGGATTTGATTTCAAGATTTTGATTACATGTTTTTGTTATTAAAACTGCAAACAAACAAGTCATTTATTTTTAATATGTTTATTTAAATTAAATTTCTTTAATCTATTTGTTTAAATTTATTGTTTTAAAGTATTTACTTGTTGATGACGAACAAACATTAAAGAGCCTTAACGAAAATTAATGTACATTTGCACTTGTAGAAAATATGAAAAGAGGGGAATTTATTGCCCTGTTGTATCAATAATCATTATAGTTAGACCTTCAACTATATTGAAAAATCCTATGATTTATGTCAATTTCAATCTTTATTGGGAACTATATTTTGTACTGTGTGGTATCCCTGCTCCACATGCTGTACCTTTAACTTGTAGTAATATAATAAATATATCAAATATCCACTATGTGAAGGTAGCCTGTAATTGCACTGCATTAACATTGTATTCTAATTAGATATGTAAAATCAATACATAAATGACAATAGTAACATTGCACATTTATAACAGTTAAGCAATGACATTTTTGTTTAACATCTGCTGATAAAATACTATTATTATTATTATTATTATTATTCACATTCTAATTAACCAACACCTGAATTAAATGAGGATTACTAAAAATAATCGTTACTATAGCAAATATAAAAATACTACTTTTAAAGACTGTTGCATGTATTTTGTTTGTATACAGGGTGTTGACAAAATTGTCCCGATAATTTAGGATATGGTTAATTATGACAAAAAAGTTCCTATGTAGGTATGTCCTAAAACGCTTAGTTTTCCGTCTAGCTGTCTGGAGGAGTCTTTTACATAATTAATATATCTCAAGAAACTCTTAACAACGCATACACTTCAAACTTGTTAAATGTCCCGAATTCTTGGAAAAACTTTTGACAACATCCTGTATAACGACAGTCCGTTATAGGAACTACTAAAAACCCCGTATGTGTCACACGTAACAAACACATGCTTGAACGATCAAATGCATCATGCATGATTTGGTGATCAAATAAAAGGAACGATTTAAGTTTTTTAGCCAAATTGTCCCAAGTAAACCAATTAAACTGTTTAAAATAACCAATTTTAAGATACTACAGGTTAATCAGCTATTTAGTTATACTTACAATTTAAATCAGATAAATGAGCAGAGAGCTCTTGGCCAAACTAGTATAAACTGGTTTTAATTAGTAATTACAAGAATTTAATAGACGTTTTTTATTATATTAGTGAGTGGTGTTTTTACAAATATAAAACGTCAGGCAGTGAAAAAAGGTAATGTGAACGGGAACTGTCTCAAATGTCAGTCGCAGGAGAAGGAAATGACGCTTCCAGTCTTCAATCCCAATATTAGTCTGGAATTGTATTTAAGTAGCTTTAGGGGTTTAAAACAGGGTTATGTTTTTAGGAATAAAAATTGATGTAAGTTAAAGTTTAAAATCATTTTTACCTAAGTAATAACAAATACTGTATACATACAGAGTGTTTCATCATTGGACAAATAATCAAACATAATACTGATTGTATACTCTTTAGTTGATGATGTTGTGGTATTTTCCCAATTTTTATAATCTCACGATTGTTAAGAATATGTTTAGAAAGTAGCATTATAGATAACTTAAACACCCCCGTTACAGCAAATCTGCGTACTTAATGAATTTCCGATGCATATATATGTCTTAATATCGCATAAAGCCGATTACCATGTTTATTTAAGGAAACAGATTCACTGATAATGCAAAGTAAATAATTATATAACATTTAAGGTTTAAGACTCTAAACTTTAAGGTTTTAGATTAATGACAAGGAGTTGCTAAAGTATACAAATAATTTAAAATCAATTTGAGGACGATAACAATACTTTTAAAGAATAAAGAAAAGATAATCACCAACATAAACAAATGGTGATTATGGATGTACTTTTTGCCATCTTGAAGCATAAGAGGTAAGAGATAAAAATGCACGGAAACAACGATATAACAAATATAAAATATAGTCTCGCAAAAATACCAGTCACTTACACACCCATATATCAATTGGCCTACGATATCTGGCTGGGATCGTGTTACTGTAAACATTACTGTGGTCATGTTGCAGCATTGGCGTTTAATTTGTACGTTTTTCTCTGTTGACAGTTAAGTTCATTGTGACTGTGACTCCGTCTTACAAACCGTATTAAGGTGGACTTCATTTTAAATGGATTTTTCCACTAAACATGAGGGGTAATTCCATTGAGACATGTTCAATAGACATTCATTATAATTAAGATCTTAAGGCATACTACATAAGTAATATCTTTAAATAAGAATTTCATTACTTTTGTGCTTTACATGTAGTGTTCCGTAATTTACATGTTCATTTACATTTACATTTACATGTCCATCTTTGCCAGCCGTAGTTTAAGAGTTCGTCAATTATGGGTGAAATTTGGTTATTGGTAGGCAATCCTGTTTTGCTGATTCGTTACAATATTAATCTAATCGAACACTGGAAACAGCCGATGGTATTTTCCAACTTCCCAATCCTTATTATTGCAATATGAATCTTTTCATACACTGTGAAATGCCAATGACATTTTCTAACTTCCTATCATTATTATTACAAAAACTGATTAAGTTTCCTTCTGCAAACAAGTATTTCAATTTATAAAGTATTTTACCAAAACTTGCAAGAATTTACGTTGAATTCAGGAGAAACATAACTTGGTTTTCTACATTCTCTCCTCGGATGGTGAACCTAAAACGAATGAAAGTGGTGCAAACCCTGGGGGGTTTGTGTTGCGGTCTTTGTTCTGAACAATTCATCGGCCTTGATCAATTGTATTATCGTTTAAGCCTTTTGTTGAAAATAGTACTTTGGTATTATATTCTGGAACACAAACCTTTTTAGAACGTCCCAAAATTGAACATCTCATACTAAGCATTTGGAATACCTCTCAAACTGCATGAACATAAACGAGAACTTGTATTATACTAATGTTTTTTGTTTTCTGTTTGGTCAGATATTTTTACATTAACTTTTAGTTCAACGGTTACGGGTAAAGTCGCGATAGTGGGTAGATGCGGTTCGGGAGATTATTTTTGCTATGAATGCTTAAATTTTAATATGAAAAATAATTGTTAAATGTACTTATACATGCACTTAAAAACATAGCTCAGTTTAACATGTAATTAATCCTAAAAGGATACTTCTAAGATTGTATTTAAAATAATGTAAGTAATTAACTATAAGATCTATTATAGTTGTTTGTTGCATTATATATTACGTTTTATAACTTTAATTGATAGCTTCCATTTTTGATATGATTATTTTAAGATAAATTATTATGACAAACAATAGTGTAAGACTTTTTCGAACATATTGCTTTGATGTCCGCTCCAGGGCATTGTAAAAATGAAGATTTATTACCCAAAGTATATTTTGTAAAATTAACGTCTACTTGAAGGCTAAGGATAGAAAATATTGAGCTTAGTCATCAATTTGCTATAAAATATAGGGGTACCCTTGCAAACATGTGTTAACTCTTGAAACAGTATATTCGACTAAAACACTTTGAAACTTTAAAGTAAAAGTGCATGTTAAAGCCTAAATTTCTTTTCCTGCAGAATAACCTGTACCTTTTCAAAATCCACGTTCATAATTTTATAATGTTTAATGAAACATTATAAAATCATGTACGTGGTTTTGGAAAAGGTAGTTTTTTTCAGAAATTGCAAAAAATCCATGTTCAATTTCTGTACATAGAATGCTGAACGTTATTTTAACTATCCACGTACACTAAAAATCTTTTCCAATTACTTTACAACCGAACGCAGACTCACAATATTTTGAGATTTGGTTTGATATTTTTACAGGTTCATATTCATTGGTATTAATCAAAGCAGTGAGTAAACCCAGTAATGGACCGCCAGTCCATCAAAGTTAGTGGTAAACAAACTTCGGTCAAACGGAAGTGCATTTCCATGTTGAAGATAAATACGAAAGCCAATCAAGTTCTTTCAAATTGATAAAAAAAATTATCAGGTTGTAATCCAACCGTACGCCATCGTGTTACGGTTAACAAGATAAAAAAATTTAAAATAACTCTGACAAAAAATTTAAAATACCAAGTTAGATAAATAAAACGGATTATTTTATTTTACACTCTAATATATCGACACCTTTGTAAATTCAAACAAAATGTTCCCTGCATGTTTTACAGCCACTGGAAAAAACAGGTTTTAATAAATGTATAAAAATAAGGTACAACTCACATGGCTAGTACAGTTTAAAAAGAAACAATTTGTTTCATCCGAACAGAGACTACACTCTTTTCTAGTGTATTTTTGTTCACTGTTTGATAAATCTCAAACAATGTTCAGCAGTTTGCCGTACCTTTAAGAATGACAAAAACCCTCAAAAAAGAGTGGGTATTTTCATGTTGGAGTTATGAAGGAAACGTTGAAATACATTAATATAATAATATAAATACTTCTTTTGTTGTATTTCATATTAAAGTTGTTATAAATAATAAAGATTACAGTGTTTTAAAATTAGACTATGTCAGACAGTGAGAGTACGATATGGTATGATAACCAATTGGGCTGATTTTTGTATATATTATATATTTATTAGGTTGATACAGTACTATGAGAATATATCCTAATATTCCGTAATTATTTTCATAAATATCAAAAGAATAAAAAAAAATTTCTAATATCACCTTTCGTCTAATTTTTATTTTATTTTAGGCAATTTCCAGCTGTTTAAAAGTAACCACGCAACAATTCCCGGCCGGATGTGCCAATTTACAGCGAGTTAATTACGTTGTCACATCAGACGGCAGGACAGGTTAGTTAAGTCTCCAAGTTGTTTAAATTATCATAGCCAGTGAAATGTGTTTACCAGTTTGGCATTATCTGGAATGAAATTACTTCAACAGTCTATGAATTATATGGAATCATGAATTGAAGCTACGAGTTAATTCATCACTCAAGTTGAAATGTTTAACTTGATGCTATAAGAAGATTTTTTTAAACTAAACTCTTTCAAATTGAAGAGAAATAGTGCAAACTTTTTTTACCATTTAACAATAGATCAGTGGAGTTGGAGGAAGCAGCTTCCCATTGGTTAACCACCAGCGGATGTAATTATTATTGAAATTATGGATATAAAATAGCATTTATTCTACAAACATGGTAATACCGATGATTAATAGCAGTTTTAGTAATATATTTAAAGTTGTCCTCGTAATTTACATTATAGAGATATAGTGACAAAATAACGCAAAATTAAGTAAAAATTTCAGCTAATATAACAAACATTAAGAATTACTGGTTTAGAATTTAAATATTATTAAACATTTCTCCTGTGTCGTACAAAGTTGGCAGAGTCGTTTTTCACGGCATATGTCAAATGAACACGGTCGAAGGAGAAGCTCACAGGCATACATCCTGTTTTTAGTATATTCCGTGTTTACTGGCCCAAAAGCTTTTTGAGGGTAAAACAGAATATCATTTTATAAACACCAAACTAAACCGTTATTTTTTCATTATACTCCAAGTATTATCAGAGCAACCAAAAACGTACTAGTATTAGAACAATGATCAAAATAAAACTACAATGTAATAAGCTTACACATACTAACGAGTGCAACACAATTGGTTGCTTCATACTTTAAACGGTTCAGAATAAAGTTAACCAATTAATTTCATTGTTAATAACTCATTAAAATGATTACCAATAGTGTCTTTATTATATTAAGACTAAAGAGTAGATTAACTTTTGCTATCCAATTTTTAATAAAACGAAAGATGGTGATATAAGTCAACGATATTTTTTTCTAAGCATGAAAACTTGAAGGATTAACTGAATAAGGGTACTTGCTTTAAATAGGCTACTTATTAATTTAGATTTCCTAATATTAAAAACGTTCTAAATTCAAACGCATTCATAGTTTCACTCAAGGAACGCCTTCATAGTTCAGGATCCTGTATTAATTCATTATATGAGTAACATTTTAATTACCTGAAACTCGATTTTTATCGAATAAGTTATATAATATGATATATTGTATTTATATGTATATTAATTTATCATATTATATATTATACTATCTCGATTTTATATCTTATAGAAATTTATATGTATACAAAATTAAATGACCCAAAAATAGTCAAAAAAAAAATATCAGACATTTATTTAGTAATAAAACCAAAGAGGTATATTCATACAAGTGGTAGAAACAAGTATAAAGTAAACGAGTAAATTGTAAACTTAGTAGTAAAGAAGTAAACATAAGAACTATTTTAAACGGACAAAAAACACTTATTAAGAAGCAATGTGAACTTTACGAGAATCTATTATCACAATACAATGCAAACGCATTTTCTTCTCATTCCCTGATATTTTTGACATTTATTTGCATTACTCTACCTCACATCATCCTCTCACCATGTTTTAAAGAATATGTAAATTATGTTATGACATAAGTTACTTGCGAGAGACGGTTTGTGTTTGTTTTTGTTCGTTTTTTAGGGAGTCTTTGTAAAGAACCTGACTCGGTCAAACCTCTAGCAACTAGTAACATTTTTAGTCATACATCTCTACACGGACATAAAATACGTTATGATTGTTGCCCAAAATATAAAATTGGAGCTATCCTATTTCTTAAACCAAAAACCTACACTGGCAATCATAACAACACAGGTTAGCTCTGTATGCATAATACATAAAGACGGCTTTAAAAAAAGTAAAGTAGACTCTTTTTATCGCAAAATATTTGGTACCAAATTGCCAATGCTCAGCCATATCTTGATTATAAATACTATCACAGTGAACTTTACATTCACTGCTGCTTATTTTATCAGCGAAACTGTTTACTTTTAACTTCATGTTACCGTAACAAATTCAATTTATTCTTTTAATTCTGACACGTACACAATTTAATAGCTATTATATCGTTTTATTAAAACACCTATTGCCAACACCTATTCCAAAACCCGAAAGTATCACAAAAATATTCAGCCTAGCTGGGCTTCTCTGCCTCACATTACGGTCGTGCATCAACTTAACGACCTGTATCGGCATCATTTACCTCACCGTTAGATATCATATACGGCACATAAATATCTTCAAGGTCCTATATCATTCTTTAGGTAAGTTTAAAGGCTTAAAAACGATATATTTCAACGATTTGTCTAACTCCATATGCATATCGGGCTCAATAAATGAACATTCTGGTCTAGAAACTTACTATTACACTAAACGGAGTTACACTATGAGGACTTGGATAAAAAATGTACATAAACATAGAAGCTAGTTACTTAAATATATAAGATGTAACTGATCTGTATGTAACGAGTCTCTAACAGTCTTTGGTCAGTAACGTATAATAATAAGCACCGCTAAACTATATTTTATTGAAAGTAATAGTGACATATTAATCTATTCATGACGTTTGTTAATACTGGTTGGTGTGAAAGACATACAATTTTATGTTGTATTTTGATACTAACACTGATTATTAATCGAGTGAAACACTACCATTTTGAGTGTTTTTATTTGCATACATTTAATATTTTGAAAAGTTATACAATCTACAAAAACAGTAAAATGAATACGAAGGAATAGATACTAATAACATAGTATTTTAATTTATTTCTAAGACTTAGGTACCCAATATATTTGCAAAAGTAACATCACAATACGACACAAACTGCGAAAAATGTGAAATCAAATTTAGGTCAGCATGCTGATTTATATGTCTCGAGGGACTTCTGCTTGTAGTTGTGTCCTTTACAACGTAACAACATGTAAAAATAAACCACCTTTCTTGAAGCATTGAATATATTTCAGTTAAAATATCATTTGCTTGTTTATGTGAAACCTTTAAAATAACGGTAAATGAATCTATACTTATTTAATAGGCGAGCAGGTTTTTGTGACAATCACTCCTCCTGAACTACTGAACCGATTTTCATGTTTTTGGTGTCACTGGAAAGAGCCTAACGTGAAGTTGTGCAGGAAACCTTTTTTATAGAGAAATAATTTGTGAGTGAGGCCCTGAGGCACCTTAAAGTTGAGTTATTTCCCAAAAGCTTAGCATTGGGAAATAACTATAAGTTTTAAGCAATCTGCTGGATAGAGTAAACACAGTTAATCAGCAGGCCATGTTAGCTTTGGAACGGTAACACAATATTTATATGGGAATGTCAGTATAATATTACGTTGTGGTCGCGAGCGAAGCCGTGACAGGCTACTAGTTAAAATAATATTTGTCTAACTTTATGGCCAATGTCGGTTGTCAGAGTTCTCAGGTCGCACTTAGTGCCTCTGACATGACTTGACGACTCCTTATTTAGCCAGGACCAATGATTTAACGTGACTTCCGGGAGATGGGAACTAACCCGGGGCTTTTGGGTGGCAGCCCAGTACTCAACCGATAACTGCCTCAATAAATGGATTAATTTTATATTAGTATAAGGGCTACTTGCTTCGCTCCCAGGTCGCTGTTTCTCCTCAGGTTAACGATGCCAAATCTCACGATCCTAGCTTAAGTAGAAGTGGTGTCAAATTTAGTGGCACAGAACCGACATATCCTATTAACTGACATATCCTACTACTCATACTAAGAAAACAGACATATCAGCAAATATTTTAATTTGAGACGATACACATTTGGGAATATTTAAGGAGATTTTAGGATACAAGGCACATATAATAATAAGGCTAATCTCAAGTACCTATAGCTCTAGTAGAGTAGTGTCATATAAAGTGGTCCAGAACCAATCTGACAAGTTTAAATTATTAAAACTGCCATAATTAATTTATAAGCGGTTTTATATGTCCACTTATTTATACAAAATGTTATGTAGACAAATTGCGTGCCAATTTTTAATTCCCATTTTTCTATATTTTTTTGGGGATTTGAAAATTGCTACAAATAGAACAATCTAGACTTAAAGGTAAAGGGAGCGAGAGATAGTATCGGTACCGCCCCAAACCCCTACGGGAGGCTTCTCCCCCAGGTCCCTAATTAGCCTCAGGTTAAAGTTGTCATGGAGAATTTGTAATGTCATGGAAATGTAGTGTTGTCACAACACTACATTTGATATGAGAGGAATAACAAATTTAACTGACGTTATTTCTCATAAAAGGCATTATATTTTAAAATGTACTGATAGTGACATCCTTTTACGTGACACTCTGCAAAATTGGTAAGTAATTAAGTTGTGGACATTACCTTTTTAAACACTATATGTTTCTAATGGGCATACATTTTATATTTCTAGTTTAACTTCATTTAAACATTGCAAAATATAAAAGTGCAGTAACAACAAAGGTTTTATTTTATATTAGAAATCTACTTAGAAAAATAATATTATCTTCAGTGTTCTTTTATACAATTAATTATTAACAAATTGAATGTTTTAGGTTTAATTCTCAACAATAAAAAAATAATAAACTTTACAACCATGGAAATACCTATTAAAATCGTTGTGGGAAACCTGTTTCTTTTGGTTTAATGTGCTCTTCAGTTAGATAATTTTCCCAATATACTTTTTTATTTTTATTTTTTATGTTTTAAGTCCATAATAGTAAAAAAATAAGGTAATATATATATATATTTGTATGTCTTAGAATGAAAATCTATTGTTATATATTTAATAGTTTTTGCATTGACGTCTACATGATGCAACAAATTAATAAATAATAAACTACTATTGTTGCAATTAATTAACGATTTTAATTTGTTGCTCAAAATAGAAGGAAAATAAAAGCAGATTAGGTGTTAACTCAGAAGTGTTTGCTGCTTCGCTTAAACCTCTGCACACATAATTACGAGGAGGTAGTTTGTTTTCATCTCTCTTTAGATAAACGTGTTTACCTGATATTGTGCTGAACAATCGAAATTAATAAATGTATGTGTCCATTTGTTTTAAATAGCAGTGCAATTTGTGATAGTCTGAGTAAAACTAAATTAAACTGTAATAAAAACCGCTCATATTTAAAAAAATAATTACATATACGTTAAAAAATCTTACATATTACTTACTTTAATGTAGATATTTTTAATAATTAGCAATATATAGTTCTTTAATTAGTTCACAACCGTAACAGTCATGATTACTTTTATCAACTGTTCACTTTTACTTCATAATTTCATCACCAAGTGTCCAAATGATCAGGTAACCATTTGTAAAACAGTCATGTGAGGGTGGCAAAGACGTGAAACCGTACATAATGTACGTGTGGAAACTGACGAAATGCTATAAAACAGTCACATGTGGTTGATACCACCAGGTTATCCAACAGGTATGTTTGGTGTCTTTAAAATATCACACATTAATTATGTTTGATTACTCAAAGTCAGTATTACATAAGAGTCATGTATAAAGAGTACGACACGTTATGATGCAAAAGTGATGAGTTGGGTACAACGCTATGTTTATGGTTACAATACAGTGATAGATGTTCACATAAAAACAAATTTGATGTGTATTCTGTAAACGTTAAATTACTTTTATAGCCTAAAGTATTTTAGTCTCCTCATGTTATAGTTTGGCGGATAATTATTTAGAGTAATTATATTCTGTAATTGGTATATGTAATTTTTGTTTATTTTAAATAAAATGTAGCCTAAATAAATTATATAGGCTGTCATCACAAACCATCATCTCTTTACAAATGCAGTAAGAACAGAATAGTTACATTATTTTAATCTTTATTGACTCTAAGACTTTATTGTATTTATATGAATAAGCTTTTCTTTTATTCTTAGAATTTAAGATTGTTTGGTTATCCTAAAAAAATATCCCTTCTACAACACCTGTTTGCCAAACATAAACATAAATGACATTTATTAAAGTTAAGAATTTTAAGTCTTATACCAAAACCACATTTCAGGTTTATAGCATTTATTTTTTAATTTAGAGTTGTTAAGTTTATTCCCAGCATTTGTTAAAGAGCTTCCAGGTCTAAAATCCTTCATTTCTGTTGCGCATTCAGCCACCGGCCAAGCAGACCAATATTGGCCGCTCTTCCCACAAATCTGTCTCTTTGACCTAAAATAAAAGGACATTAATCACCATTATACTTCAAACATGTTTCGCTAAATTACGAAATAAATTAATATATTCGTTTCCATCAAGTTGTCCTGAAAATAACATTGCAAGTCACTCATTAGCCAGCCATGATACCATGGCATAGCATGGCTGACTGTATATGGAATGTAAAAATGGTGTCACCGTTGGAAAGAATAAATAAATAAATAAATAAATTAGCTATTTTTGTAAATGTATAATTTAAAATGTTTATGGATTGTATAATTCCTGAACACTTTTAAGTTCTAGTACTTTGATAGTTTCAACAATCACTTATAAACTTCAATGTCAAAAATATAACTTTTAATATGAACACAATAGGTACATTCATGACAATCAGCTAATAAAATTAATTACCAATTAATCAGCTACTTTCCACAAGGAATTAAAAGGGAGAGGCTGTACTCGGAATCCTTTAGCTGTGAAAGGAAACAGAAAATTTTATACACAAAGCATAAGCTATATATTTGTAATGCTGTATAAATCCACCTGACCACCCACCTTTTACATTGTGAGCATCAGCGTTCAGCACATCGTAGCCAAAGACAACAAAGTAAAGATAAACATAGAAGTCTTTGCGAGATACACTCTGAAGATACATTTACGAATGTTTACGTTCCTTTCTTGTATTCACTTAGAGTCACTGTTTTAGTGGTTGAATAATGTTGCACTAGTTTTCACTTAACATTATTACTGTCTTATAAATATGCATAGTTTCTTGTTATATTCATATAATTATAAATCGGTAAATAACAAGTTGGAAAGACATCGCAGATAATATTCGGATGCTTGCAGTTATAAATTTTGTGGATAAGAACAAACATTAAGAAGAAATGAATTGTATCATTATGTATTTGCCATTACCATTACGTACATTTTAGATGAATTACGTAAATTTTTAAAAGTCATATATTTTTGTATTGAATTATTTTTAATACAAAAATATTTATTTACCTATGCATATACTTTTATACCAGACATTTAAAGAAAAATAATAAATGGAACCGTTTCTTAATAGAAAGAAACATAAGGTATATTAAAATCATCTGGTTTAGAACAAAAAATAAATAGACTTATGCTAATTTTAATCAATCTCCAAAAAATGTCAATACAGAGCAATATTTGAAGCGGAGATTTTCATGTGTTTTATACTACATGTGTCAACAGCCACATTTAATGAACATTGAATCTATGTTTATGAACTCGCTACTGATAAATATCACAGCTAAGTGCATGACTAACTGCTAGGAAAGTAGTAGCATGGAAGGTAAGTAGTCGAACAGAGCAACAAATAGGTATATTTTTACTGTTAAACAGATTAATTGAAAGTCCAGTTACGAAAATTTAACTGCATTTTTGAAACTTATGACTAGAAGCGATAGGTAAAGTACAAATAAATCAATACGTAAATTTACTTGTTATAATCTGCTGAAATAACCAACTCTACTTGAGAACAGCAGCTGGTTAATGATAGCTTACACGTTGTAATGGATTGTAAATTGAATGCGGTTCAAAGCCACAACACAAACAGACCAGTTGATGGAGCTGCACAAACATGGCGCGCAAATACCGTTGTATAAATCTTCTCTAGGTGTACAACGGTATATGAGGGATCAGCACTTCGTGGCTATCCTTCAATTATCCATTAAGATAGTATTTTGAAATTGGAACTTTATTCGATCGTTAACTAATTTAAGTCACCAGTGAAAAATACCAAAGCGGATTAATATTTAGTGATCATCTGAAACGAAAAATTTAGGAGAGAAAGAGTGCAAATATTCAATGGCAGGCTTATAAAACATGGTGTCCGAAAACTTATGGACTTTAAAGATTAATTTAGTTCGTACTGACCCGTTTAAATTTAGATGATTTCAAAGAAAATAACATAATCCATTTAGTTTTTACTTTCTCCCTCTATACGTAGTATATGGAGAAAGTATTTTTTCGTCAACATTTTCGAATTCGAGTTGTTAGTGGAAATATTCGTTTTGGTGCTCCCTGAACCCAAAAAAGTGTTTTTACGTGATGTCTGTCTGTGTGTGTGTATGTGTGTCCGTGTCCGTGTGTGTGTGTGTGTGTGTGTGTGTGTGTGTGTGTGTGTGTGTGTGTGTGTGTGTGTGTGTGTGTGTGTGTGTGTGTGTGTGTGTGTGTGTGTGTGTGTGTGTGTGTGTGTGTGTGTGTGTGTGTGTGTGTGTGTGTGTGTGTCTGTGTGGATGTGTACAGAGCTAGAGCCTTAACCAATGGGCTGATTGTTATGAAATTTGGTATGTAGGTACTAATCCACGATATCTCCAGGCGTTTTTTTCATTTTTTGGAATTTTTTATTTTTAAGGGTAATTATCCCCCAAAAAACATTAAAAATCCAAATTTCTCAAAAATGTCTCTAACGATTTTGATTAAACTTTTGTAGAACTTTAGTTTTCCAACAAAATGACACCACCCGCATTCCTGTAAAAATTCGGGTTCAGAAATTACAGGACTTAAAACATCAAAAATTCAGTTTTTTGGATTTTTCATAAAAAGACATAAATATAAAAAAATATTACTATTCACCATTAAAAAGAGCTCAAAAAAATTAATAATTTAGTATCCTGAATTACTATTCTACGATTGCTGGTTTCAGAGAAAATTGAAATTTTCATTTTGCGGTAAACGCAGTACATTGTATCCATGTTATTCTTATGGGGAATAAAACAATTACTATTTCTCTCTTATTTACTGATCAATTTCATTCAAACTTGATATGATTGTCAAGATAGCATTGACCAACGGAACAAATTCAAAATATGTTGCGCCTTAATAACCCTGGGGGGAGTAGGGGGCATTTCCCTTCTTAAAACCACGAGTGTAGCAATGGATTCTGTAGTGCCTCCAAAGCAGGGATTTGGGTGGATGTTTTTTAAAACAACTTGTTTACAAGATTTTCTTTAAATTCGACTGTGCTTTGTATTCTATATTTGGTAAATAAAAAGTAAATTATTCATTAAAGTTGGGCTAAAAGGGAGAAAGTATGTGTCAGTTTCCTGATACCGTTTATTTTACAAATCTACTTGCAAGGATTAATTGATGCAATAACAGAATGCTTATATTCAACTTCAAAACTTAACCACCAACGTACTAGGCTCTGTTGCCTAACAGCCACAGGTTTAACTGTTCTTATTGTACTACATTTTATCCAGTGCTATTTTAAATATAGAAACATAGGTGTAGACAATCAGAGCCAGAGTTGGCAAAGTCGTTTTTCGTTGTAAATTGTAAATGAAAATCACGTAGGAACCACGCAGCTTACGCGCTTTTTTCGCGGTTTTTGAGAGCTTTGGCTTTTCTAGTCCGAAGTTATCTGAGGAAGATCAAAGATAAAAAACATGATATAAGAAGGGTGATGGTAGAAAAATCTGACTTCGATAATACGTTGCTATGTGTAAAGTATTACCGTGAAATTGTATTCCGTTTATATATGACTATCTGTCTACCCGTACTTCGTACGGGATGTATGTATAACTAGTAGATTAATTAAAGAAAATAACAATCAATATAATTTTACAGTAGGCGCAGAATATCTTGAGCTGTGGGAACTGTTTTCAGTTCAAACATTTGTTGTAGAGCGAGATTTAGACATCGGTCTGAATATGTCATCTGATGTTTCCATCAGTCATTTCAGTCATTCAGTCATTTAATCGTAATATTGTTGTTGTTTAAACAAAATAACTGTTCGTCAGTATTCCATGTTCAGTAGGCCAGCTGGTTATCTCAGTCACTCCGACAGTGGAGTAAGCCACAGCTGAAGATATTCCGCGTCATGTGTACATTAATAAAATGACATTTTACATGTTTAATGTAAAATTAATAAAAGTTAATCTGTTTATGAACCTCGGTAAAAAAACTGTATCATTAAATCCTGTGGTTCATCGATTGTGCCGAGTGAAGGAGAGATGTTTATGAGACTACATTTGTTGTTCAACGTCCCAATCCCAACTTTTAAAAGGGCATAAGAAAACTCCTCAACCCCTCAATATTTTCCAAAATAAATTTTCATATTTACTGTTAAGTTCAGACGTTCAGTAGTCGGCAACATAAAATATCTTTTTAGAGAGGTGTATATTACCTCGTCCACCCATGTCCCACGCACGATGCACGTGTGAAATCTCCAGAGAACAACATCGTGACTCCCCATGAAGTTTCTTTTTTCCTTTAAGGTACCAAACTTCAGCTCTATTGGTTGAGTAGTTGGGGTGTGATGATTAACACGCCTATTTTAAGGTCAGTGGGCCAGAGTCCTTGAGTATATTTGTAACTGGAGTAGGTATAGTCTGCATTGAGCTAACAGATACAGATACAGATCTTTATTGTATAAACATTTTACAATGTGTACAATATAAAAGAAAAACGTGTTGGTATAAAAATGGAGAACAAAATGTAAAAAAGTTCACAATCATGCTGGCACTTGGGTATTCGTATGAGGTTCTTTTGTTTATGGTTGGTGGAAATCATCATCAACGTAATAGACGGGGTTTTCAAGCAAAATCTTTTAATTTATTTAAATCTTTTCTTGATTCCATTGCTAATTTGTATTTTTTTATGTGATTAATCAGTTTTCCAGATGTATATATAATTGATCTTTCGTACAAAGTTGTTCTATGAATATGATGTAATATTAAAGAATTTTGTCTTGTATCATATTTGTTTACTTGTTGAGACTCAGTAAATTGGCTTTTATTTTGTAAGAACAATTTTGCTAAATCAAATATATACAGGCCGAATACAGTTAATATTTTTTAATCTTTAAAACAGTTGTGACATGATTCCGTCCGTGGTATATTGTAAATAATTCGGATTGCTTGTTTTTGAATTTTTAAAATTTATATTTTGTTCTCTGATGAAGTGCCAAACCAAATTGGTAAACAATAGGAAAGTATGTTTTGAAAATACACAAAATATGTTATTCGTAAAATTTCTCTACTTAGAGACTTTGACAAAACTCTTAAACAGTAACAACATGAACTTAGTTTTTTAGATGTGTTTTCAATATTACTGATCCAATTTAATTTACTGTCAATTAAAACACCCAGAACTGATACTTCTTCTACTGTAGGAATTGTTGTGCCATTAATTTTAGCATTAATTATTTTTTCGTTTTGTTCTTTTTTGAATTTCATGCTCAGAATATGAGTCTTAGATTTATTCAGTGCCAATCCATTTGCATTAAACCACTGGTCTATATCAAGCAGAGACTCGTTTATTCTATCCTGCAGATCTTCGAAGCTTTCTGCTGATACCACTAAGCTGGTGTCATCAGCAAATTGGACAATTTGGCTGGCTTTAACATTAAATGTCATATCAGCAACATATATAATAAATAATCGTGGCCCCATAATAGATCTTTGTGGCACGCCAAATTTTACAGTTTTAAGTTCTGATTCGGATGATTTATTTTTAAATTTAATTTTTACCAATTGTTTCCTATTGCTTGCGTATGAATGAAAAAAATCTCCTGCTACGCCTCTTATACCATAAAATTGTAACTTTTCAAGTAGTAATTTGTGATCGATACTATCAAAAGCTTTTGACATATCACATATAATAAATGCTGTGAATTGATTTTGTTCAATATTTTCAATGATTAGATTAGTATATTTTATTAATGCGTTTAAAGTACACGTATTTCTTCGAAAACCATATTGTTCGGTATTTAATATATTATATTTATCTATAAAATTAATAAGTCTCTCATACACCAATTTTTCTAAGATTTTTGAGAATGATGGAAGGATGGATATTTGCCTGAAGTTTTCCAAAGAATTCGTCCCATTCTTCTTTTTAATTGGAATTACAACTGATAGTTTTAAAAGATCAGGGAATAAGGAAAATTGTAAACATATAGTAAAGATATAAGAAAGGTGTGGGACTATTGATTACATGCATTGTTTGATTAGATGAACAGATATACCATCCCAGCCTGAAGTATGTTTATCTTCTAAATCCTTAACAACTTGAATGATTTCATTATTGTTTGTAGGTGATAAATAGATTGTATTTTTGTTGCATTTATTGTATTTTGAAAAATATATTTTTGCCTGATCGCAATTAAGATTAAGTTTAGAAAACTTGTTATGTTTAATAAGAATTCATTCAACTCATTTGCTAAATTTGGATTTGAATCATCTGTATGGTAGTTGTCTTTATTCTTATCAGTCCCCAATTCAGTCTTGACAACATTCCGCATAGCCTTACTTTTGTTTTTAGAATTCATAATATAATTTTCATTTGCATTAACTTTGCACTTTTTCACCATATTTTGAAGTAACGATTTATATTTTTTAAATACAGTTATGTCTGGTGGGTCTTTTGATGCTCTTTGCTGAAAAAATTAATGCCTTTTAATTTTACTCAGTAATTTTATCTCTTCATTTATCCATCGTTGGTGTGCTCTCGTTCTTTTTTTCTTCGCCTTTTTTATGGGTATTTTTTTATCCAGGGCGGAAATAAAAATGTCCAGAAATGTTTTATAGCAATCATTTATGTATTTTTGTTTGTCTTCGTCTGTACTTCTAACAGCTGTATTCCAACCAACTTTCAGATCCATCAGTCCAGTAGTATGTGCAAGGTTGTTAAAATATTGTATTTTGAAATTCCGGGGGGTGAAGCCATTATACATTTTCGTAACGAGAATAGGCTTGCGTTTTGTTCTTATGTATTAGTTGTGTTCCTTCCGAATTTCAACTTGCAAAGGTCCAGTAAATACTGACACTCATAAGATTGCCATAAAAGTAAATTAGGGAATAGCCCTATAGTATTTTTGTATTTATTTTATTACTAACGTATTCTCATTGTACTTCTGCAGCATAAGGGGAACTACCATGCAAAATTTCATCTTCATAGACATTGTCGTTTTTGAGATAAACTGATCACTATGTCAGTGAGCGCATGAGTCTGACCAATATAGATTTAGATTACATGTCCACTCTGTATACTTAAGTTATTTACTAACAATCTTCACTCAACGTTTAAAATGAGAACTACAACATCTGTTTATATAATAACTATTCTTAAGTCATCATATATCTCAATATAAATAAATGCTTTGTCCATAAGAATAACATAGGATCTTTAAAACCCCGTGGGGCAGAGTCCTAAGGTGAATTAAAAAAATAAAATTGGCCTAAAACCTTCTAACGTACATATAGAACTTAGAAAAAAGTTTCATCGAAATTAGTGCACCCGTTTCTATGTGAAAAGTGAACAAAACAAGACCAAAACCTTACGAAATCACGTTTTTGAGTGGCCACTATTATTTTTCCAAAAGGTGTATAAAGGCGTAGTTTAAAGTGGCTTAAAACCTTCTCACGCATGTGTAGAACAAATAAACAAAGTTTCATCAAAGTCAGTGCACCTGTTTTCCCGTGAAAAGCGAAGAAAATCCCGTCCTTGAGCGTTACCAAGAGACGGAGAGCCAGACACACAGACAGAAATTGAGATAAGACTTGTTTTGGCTTCCCTAGAATTTAAAACGTCAAAATATGCATAAATTTCTTAAATCCAAGCAATGTACAGGCAACAATAATTTTATTTATATAGATAAACTGTCTGAACGATTAAAATTACAGAGTGTATGACGTAATCAACATTGATATTCAGGATTTAATGAGCAACTTTGTGATGCAATATGTTTTTGTTTACAGTATAAGATTTAGCTACCATATATATTATTTATGTCATAAACTTGTTTATACAAATAATCTAATATAAGAATAAGTTATGTATTTCGCTATACAAAACTAGCAGAAAAGAGTACCCTTGCTTATATAGAAAAATCTAAATACGTTGCAAACTCATTAAACATTTTCAAACCAAAACAGGTATGCAGTTTACAATAAGCTATTTTAGCAAGAACACCATTTTTAAAGTTTTCAATTAAAACAACACAGAAAACGTGTTGAAAACAAGTTATGAACGGAAATTCAATGCGGAAATTTTAAAACATTGAGTAATCTGTTTATAAATGATAAAAATAACTAAGAACCAACCAGTATCTTGAACGAACAGACCCCTTTAAGAACCTTTGTTTTATTAGGATAATACCTGACCTTAATCGGCTCTTATGGATAACACAATGATTATGCTTTGAGTTGATTTAAATTGGTGTATGTTGTTTTACGATGTAAATGAATTGGAGTTCGTGAATCTCAATGATATTTTCAGCAGCATGTCTGTAAACATTCTAAAACAAGCCGAACAATAAAGACTTTCCGACGCCATTCCAGGATTGTCAATACAGAGGGTCAAATGGACTGTAACTTTGGTTGCAATTTGTTTGTTTGCACTTTAACAGACTAACTCAACAACACAAAAAAATCTGGGGAGAGACGAGGACGAACTTCTTTTAGTCCAACGGTAAAACCCATGATTTGCTTGTTGACTTGTACGATTAGGAAAATAATTAAGATTTTACCATTATAAGTAGACTGATTGGCTAGTTGTCTTATTAATAATTTGCCTCCTGTATTGAAACTCGACTTCATCGACTTGATTGAAAATCCCATTTTGAAATCTACACATCGAAATTTGTAGATTTCGATTTGAAAATGGGACAGCAGTCCCGAAACTACTCATTTACTAGTGATTTTGGATCGACGACGGATACGGTACGTTAACCTATTACTTCATGCCCAGTTATATTTTCGTATAGAAAATGTTTTTGTAATTACGAAGGTAAATTAATTATTTAAGAAAGACCAAAACACCTTAGAGCGTACACATTGATTGGGATATACTAACCATTCGTAATATAGTTTGTATCCGTTGATGGGGTAAGAAGATAATTTGGCAGTTGCATTTTAAATTATATAAGACAATCATAGAGGTTTCTTTTCGTTGGTAGTATATAACTATGGAATTACTTACAGATAGTATATGCAAGCATAAGACATTTATTTTGTTGGGTCTGTCCAATATTATGATTACTTTTATAATTCTTGTACCCTAAATTGCTTATTGAACAGCTGCTACTCGTACTTACTTCCTGTATCTTGTGCTTAACGGTGAATTAGGGCTTTTAATGTTTAAACAATAAAATTATCGTTAAAACCATTTAACAGTTCTATGAATATTTAATGAAATAGTATAAATAATCTGTTTTTAATTCGTTTTACACTATGTACTACCTATAACATTACTTCGCAAATAATTTCTAATTATTTGTGAACAGCAAGTCAATTTACTGTCGTTTCTAAAATTTTCTCTTGTTGTTATGAGCAACCTATCTTTATATATAATTCAGTAAGCGAAATTTGTAAGTAAAAATTGTGGGAGTTTGGCAAATTGCAGATGATGGAAGACGGGTCAAATTAAAGGTGTCTATCACAGGGACTCGGGAAATATAACAGTATTTCTAATACCCCGTCCTAGCAAACCTGCGTACTCAGTGAATTTCCAATGCATGCATATGCTTCTCACTACCACATTAAGCTACTTACCAAGTTTCATAAAAATACATAAATTAATAAGTGTTCTATAGCATTTTATTTATTCTCCATAAGAATAACATTAGGGCTAAGTACGCAGGTTTGCTGCAAAAAAGAAAAAGAAGAAATATGTTTTCGTGCAATTATCAATATAACTCAACAAGGTGAAGCCACATACCAAGTTTTATTAATTCATGTTCATAATTAAGGGAGTTATAAAACTTGACTTATTCGCCATTAAGAGTAACATTAGGGCTGAGTATGCAGGTTTGCTGCTACTGGGATAATCAAAAGGAAATACAAAATTTTGTGTGCAAATATCAATATTCCAGTTCTAAGTGAAGCCACATACCAAGTTTCATCAATATACATTCATAAATAATTGAGATATCAAATTTTATTTATTCTCCATAAGGATAACATTGGACAACGTACTGTGTTTAGCACTTTGAATATCTCGGCAACGGTTCGACTTCACAATTTAAACATAAAAATTACTGTTTTGTAGAGCTGAACTGATCGGTAAAAGCAAATGTGAAGTTTCCATTAAAATTAACTGAGGAAAAGCCAAAAACCTTCGTCCCATAAGATAAAACATCGGAGATTTTATGAGCAGGTTTTTTAGATTTTCTCGGCAACCACTTAACCTAGGTTAATAATTTAAAATAGTATATTATTTGTTTTTCAAGCCCTATAAAATTTTCAAAACCTAAATTGAGTGTTTTACAAGTTGTAGGGTGAAAAGTGCGTAAACTGATTTTTGGAAAATTTAAAACCCCCATTTACCCCCGTTTCCATGGTCCGATTTGTCTGGTTTTCGATCTTAGTCATGAATGTCACTTTACACATTTGAGCCAAATTTCATTGAAATCGGACGATTTTTACTCAAGTTATCGTGTTAACGGACACACACACACACACACATATATATACATATATATTATATTATACATATTATATTATATATATATGTGTACATATATCAATTTGAACAAATAGTGTTTTCTGCATCTGGGGACCTCAAAAAAAGTTATCATTGTCTCGGGCTTAATACTTACCATAAGACCTACGGTAATAGCTTCTTCCCTATAGGGGAAATTCGCTAAAAAGTTACCAGCAAACGAGAAATAACGTAAAACATCCCCCATAAGAAAAGCATGGGAATTAAAAACGTTTGCTTTGTTTACAGTAAAACATGTGATCAAGTGTCTACTTTGTTTATGAACTGACATGTGTTCCTATTTGGAGAAAGATTAGGGGTTGTCGCTCTTTTAGGCCACTAGTCTTCACTCTTTGTCATTTGATTTTTCTGCTAAGTGAAGATTTCTAGCTAAGTCATGCAAGCTTTTGAGATATACCTAATTTATTTCACTTGCAGTTTACTATATTACCCTAAATTAATTGTTAAACAAAATTAAAAATTAGCTAACATGTTCAATTAAGGGGTTTGTAGGGTTATTAGCATAAGATATGTTATACAATTGTTCGATTTTAATTCTTTATATGTTTGGTACTGCATACATTTTTCATGATTTTATATTATTGTATTTTTACGTTTTTGAAGAATAATTTACGTTTTAAATTGAATAAAATTGATTGTTTTAAATAGTATTAATTATAAGCAATACTGTTTTTGTAGATAAATCCTTCTGCGATTGTCACCAGTATTCTGGCACCGTAATTTATTTTAAACAGTTTTATAGGCGTTTCTAATACAAACTCAGTAAATATTGTTAGCTAAGGATAATTTGGTCATGGAGTTAATTAACTGACCCCTTCCTCCTAACACAATATTGTTGCCTATAAGAATAATGTTTCGGTTTTAAAATAAAATATAGTAAATACTACTTTACTAAAATATGTTCGTAGAACGTACCTAATTCCTATTCTGGTATATGTTATAAACACACATACATACGATAATTTTAAAATAGTTTTTGATTAAATTTTCTATAATGTGTGCACTAAACTAATTAGTGTATAGTATACATTATCATCCATAATTGATTACACATGTTTTTGCTCACGTTGCCGTATCTGAGCTAACAAGAGCTTCCTAGCTGGCATTCTACCAATACAGATTACTGGCCCCTCGGTTTGATAGTAAAACAATGGAAAGATAATGCTTGAAAAATTATCAGACAGTCATCAGAAGTAAACTTACATCTTTTTATGTAACAAACAAAATGCAATTACCTACTGTCACAATTACTATTTACTTCAGGGTACTATACTGTATACTCAGGTCCAGATGTAACAATGATGTTATTTAGGTTATGTTTTTGTATTAGCTGGAACATTCTACGTTATGAATATTATATTACACAAATCCGTTATGACATTCTTTGCTTAAAATAAACAGTGGTTAATAAATTCCATATACGTTTTCTAATTTTAAAATTAAGAAAGTTAAATGAATAATGATGTATATACAATGGATTAAAAATTTGATTTGTCTTCCAATGCTTCAGACATAATTCCTTCATAGATTAAATGTCAGGCAATCACTAAACCTGATAAGATGAAGTATTCTTCTCCATTTATTATCAGGGAATTTCCTATGGAAAAGTGAACTATTAGCATGACCCTCACGGTGAAACTTAAGCTCGGGACCACAACAGAAGTTCCTAACGTGACCCCCTGCACAAGTTTTGGGGGGTCGTTCAAAATGATATATATATATATATATATATATATATATGTGTGTGTGTGTGTGTGTGTGTGTGTGTGTGTGTGTGTGTGTGTGTGTGTGTGTGTGTGTGTGTGTTTGCACTCTATCGGTCGCATTTTTCCAATTTACTTCAAATGTTGTAGGGACATCCCTTTCTATAATTAGTTGGACAAGTTAGCTGGGCAAAACAATCAGAAAACTCTGACCCCGTTTTTTGGGGATATACTTTAAAATTTTGAATTTTCGGGCCCAAAAAGGGTCGGAAAAGCCCCGGATGTAAAATTAATGCATGTAGAAAGATGGAAATCATTGAGGCAAAGGTTTTAAGCCTTGTCTCATCATTACAGCACAATTATTTATTGTGTTATTAAACAACTTTTTGACTAGGATATTACGTGTTGTTATTACTTACGGGATGGAATAAAAGATGTCTTACAACACTTAAGAATATATTTACACCTATACTGAGTCACATACAGACGGTAAACATATATAAAAGATGGTACTAGGCTATCGATTTTGATGAGTCACACCGATCATTATCAGGCCAATGAGAGAACCGACAGAACCAAAAGTGGCCTCCCTGCTTATATCCTATTGGTTACCGGAAGTTCCGGATATAGGTTCCTAAATGTGCCACCAGAGTCGAAGTTAACTTGTTCATTTATCTCTATCACTATCTCTAAATCTCTATCTTAAAATAATTCTTTAAATATAAAAAATTCTTCCCATGTATTCTCAAGAATCGTAAAGAGGAAATGAAATGAATACATGAGGAGAGTTGTTATATTTAAAGACAAATGTAAAGATAGAGATAAATTGGTAAATGAACAAGTTAAATTCGAGTCTGGTGGCACATTTAGGATTTTGTCTCCGGAAATTCCAGTAACCAATAGGATATACGCAGGGCCGCTAATTTGGTTCTGTTAGTTCTCTCATTGGCCTGATGATGACTGGCGTGACTGGTCGAAATCGATAGCCTTGCACCATCTTTTATAAATGTTTACCGTCTATATATAAATGAGTAATAATCAGTACCAACGTAATATAAACTACAAATGAAGCATTATCCTAGTAACAAAAATGCACATCCTAAAAATGCTGAAGGGAATGCTTAAGTTGATATGGATAATGGGCCATTGGTTACAGAGCTAGATAGACTAAAATACAGTTATATATATATTGGGCTATCGTACAAGGTAACAGGTATCTATACAACTAACCAAATAATGTTTACACTTTTGTTTGTAACGGGGGTGAAAGTCTTTACCTACACTATCTCCAGAATAAAAGCGTTAATAGATTCCTTAGTAAAAAATAACGATTTAGTTACTTTACAGTTTTAACTGTTTTTTTTTTTAGGAATAATTGAACATTTAATTATTATAATAATACCCGGTGTTGACTTGCAAGTGAATCCAGTCAAACCAGATCAAACACCACAGTTCCCAAAGCATCAACAGCTACTTAATCAAAGTTAGCTATCTTCAACATCTCTTAATCGCTAATGCAGTCCCACGTTTGAGTACAGTATGCTGTCTTTCCCTCAAATAAGCAAACCACCAGTTAACCAAAACAAGTTTAAAATAAAAAAATTGTGAAACGTCGTTTAAATGTTATAGAAAGTTATAAGTAAAATAAATTACGATTACAATTAAAATACACCGCTTTTTGAATGGTACGTATTTAAAGAATACAGTTGAGTTCATTCGAGGACCTTGTTCCCTAGAGTTAAATAGCACAGTAACTTCCCAGTACTCTAGTGTTACTGAGGATACAATACAGTACACGAAGAATTAGAAGATTTAATTTATACGAAAACACCAAGAGTCAGTCTTGTGAGGTAAAAGACCCCAAGAGTGCTTGAAGGTTAGAGTCTCACAGCAAGTGTTCTTGTGTCTAATGGAATATTCAATAGCCATAGTCTTGGAGTACGCTCATGCATATGAGACCAGGTAGAGCTACCCTGCTGCATTGAACTAGTTTGAAATAGGAAATATATTACAGTTTATTACTATGGCATGTACAATAGTTAAAACATTTAAATGTGAGAAATATGTTTATAGACAAAATGCTCAAACCATTAAAAACACAGAGATTCCTTATAGTTTAATGATTCATCCATAAACCAGAACTATACCTGTCAGAAAATGTCATCTAAACAGAATTTTTATGTCATATTCAGGTAAAATTAAACTTAAAGCTTTTATGTTATATTGCAATCTTTAAAAGGACACGTTTAATACAACTTTTCTTAATCTAGTTTCTTCAGGACACTATCATCTTAACTTTGTCGGATGTCAAATCAAATCAATAATCTTTATTGTCATTCGACTTTAGAAATAGCATTGACAAGCGTCAGGTTTTGTTACACGGTGAGTACTAACTAATAAACATCTTGTACAAATAATTAACAAAAAAAAAACATCAGTTGTAGGCATATAACACAACTAAACAATACTTATATCTGATAAATACTCACGGAGGGTGTTATATTCCTTTTCAACCAGAAAATCCCTTATATTTTTGCGAAATTTCCCCGCATCTGGTTCTGATTTAAGAAGAAGAGGCGGCATGTACAACCTTATGGAACTTTATGTTCCAGAGTTGCGAAGGTTGTATCTATTGGTGTTACGGGACTGATATAAATTTTAGATTTTTGAAAGTAGAGAAAGACATTCAAGAATGTATAAGCTATAAAAAGTTAGAAGATTGTTTTTAGAGAAAAAACCTCGACACGATTCAGACTTCTTCATGCAAAATATCAGTCTTAGTGCTTTCTTTTGTAAGCAGAGAATTCTGTCATTCCGTTTATATTCTGCTGCCCGAATTGCGATCCCATATGATAAATGAGGAAACAAACAGCCGTAATATGCTGTAAGAAGTACATTTGAGTCTGAAAACTGAACCAGGCTTCGAAGAACAAATATACCACTGTTTAATTTACTGGTTACTTTCTCAACATGCTTTGAAAAATCAAGACGAGAATCAACAACAAGGCCCAAGAAATTGGTATACTGGCATGAATCACTGATACTTTCACCTTCAATCATAGAGGAACCAATGATGTAATCACCCCACTCTTTCATCTTAAAATCAATGAACATTGTTTTATTTGTGTTAACCAGAAAGTTATTTTCAGCTAACCACTGCTTTACAGCAAAGAACTACTTTGTTAGAACGTATCCATATCAAGAATATCACGGGAATGATTACTAATACTTAACGAGTTGTCGTAAACAAACAAGCATAACTCAACGCAAGGCACGCTACTACAAATATCATTGATGAAAAGCAAAAACAGGATCGACCCCAGCACCGATCCCTGACGGACACCCGAACGTACGATCTTTTCATCAGATTGATGACAGGAAACACAACCATTACTGACCACGTTGGGAATTCTAACTGTTTGCTTTCTGTTTGTAACAAAAGAGGATAACCAATGAAAAGCATTTCCTCTTATACCAAAGTGCTCCAACTTAGTCAAGAGCAGGCTTCACCGTATCGAAGGCCTTGCTAAGATTGAGGAATATACCAAAAACGTGTTGACGGTCATCCAGAGCCTTCGATATCCTTAAAATAAAACTAAACATTGCATAAACAGTTGCAAGTGAACCAAACCGTTTCTCAAAGAGCATTATTTGCAGCCAGAAAGGGATAAAGGCGATCAAGGAACAATTGATCTAAAACCTTAGAAAAGGTTGAGACGATGGAGATAGGTCGGTAGTTGTTTCTGCCTACATTATTTCCTTTTTTTAAACAATACTCGATTTCAGTTTACCCTGCTCAAAAGATGCATTGGTGAGATGGGACAGTGGCAAAGCCAACGATTCGCTGGCTTTCTTAAGCAATCTGGAGGAGACTTCATCTTGCCCAGCAGAGTAACTGGTTTTCAGGGAATCAATTACTTTTAAGACTTCTACACTATCAGTTGGATGCAAGTATAAAGATGATGTAGCCGGAGACATTTTAAAAGTGTTCCTCAAAGCTACAGGATTGGTCTCACAAGATTTAATTGCAATGTCTCTGAAGAATGAATTGAAAGAATCGACTATGCAACGACAGTATTTACGAAAAGAAAATTTTATTTTATTTCCAATTAGCTAACCTGTGTTACAAAGAAAAATACCGAGATCGCTCAGTCTACTACGAGTAGTCCAGGGTTCGTAAAATACTACTCAACCGACAATCACTTGAATAATATTTTATTCGTATTTAATAAACGAGTTGTCTTGGCTCAGAACATCAAAACATAAAAGATGCCATAGCGATCCGCATTTATTTATTCATCCTCGCCACTCGTAAAAGGTTTTTGGGGTTGAATTTAGAAAATAAATTTTACAAAAATAAAATTGCACTTAATGCCAATCGTGCGAGATTTTAATCAATTTAAAGCCAATTTGAAAGTACCGATTTAACTCCAATGATTTTTATTTATTAGAATTTAGACGTAATTCCCTTCGCCAAGCAATAACATAAATACTGCTGGCTCCCAGGAGAGATTTATCGAACTAAATTTAAGATTAAAAAAATGTAAACTGTAGTAGAAAACGTGAATTTGATTATACGGAGTTCAGACGACCGGCTAGACTTTGTTCACCACTGTAGCTACGATATATAGCACCTGCGTGCGCTCGGTAGTGATAACGTGTTCCCTACGTGGATATTTACTACAGCGCGTCGCAGATTGATAACATCTTCGATAACTCTCTTTATACCATTAAAACAGGAGCAAATATCCTTACGTATACGTAGACTTCCTGAAATCGTCGACACACAATACTCTTATCACTAAATTAAGTCAGCATAAAATACACCAGTACAGATTCCTACTTAAACTATTTTATGCAGTGTCGATCAGCAGCTCTTCACGTTCATTACACCAGGAATGACCCGAATTGGTATTCCGGTCCTCGTCTTCGGTGAGCGAATTCGCACCGTGGCTATTCGTTCGTTTAAAATGTGTTCGTGTCCGTTCTATTAAAAAAAATTAAATTTAGGAAAGTAATAAAACTCGTTTAATTAATGTTTCTTCTTTTATTTTAAGCTCGTAACTTTCTGTTAGTTAACTACTCAGACAAAGCGAATTAGCAAGTTAGCAAAAATCAAGCAAGCAGACAAGACATAACGTGACAAAACGTGCAGGAAAGTTCAGGCGTTACGCGCCTCTGGCGTGAGCGTAACTTAATTTAGGTAAATCTTACTGCCAAAGAAATTAGTGCAAAATTTACGTGGAAAAAGCGTGCTTCTAATAACTACACTACTATAAATGAAGCAACTACGTGAATGGCTACTAAGTTAGTGGGCGTTAATTTGCGGACCTGTCGCGGCGTGAGTCACGCAATCACGACGCTTAAATTTAATTTAAATAAAAGCGGGCGGCAAGCTGAAAACAATCGTTATAAATAGCAAAACTACTTCTATTTGCGTAGATGAGTCGTCAAACTTACCAAAACGAAGACAGAAACGTCGACACTGGTTGTCACCAAGTGGGTTGCAGGACGACGACGTGGGCAGGTGGACCGAAACGTACAACGCGGCGATCAGAGAGCGAGTGTCCAGCCGCCCTTGCCTCCAGTAGCTTCGAAGAGTCTTCCGCAGCGCCCCTGACGGTGGCCGTCGGAAGCGATTTACTCCAGCACGCGATCCTGCACGTTACTGCTTCTTTTGCTTTTGTCTTTATGATAAGAACAAAGAAGGTTCCGAGCCAATTGTTGATGATGAATAAAACGTTTAACCGAATTTCGCCAAAATATAATTTAGAATTTAATGTCGATTGCGTTTTGGAATTTAACATTATCCCCTAATTTAAATTAATATTTCATTAGATTTTTGTAATATTTGTTTTCCAACAAAATATTACCCCCCCCTAAAAAAATGGACGTTACATCCCCCTCCGACTTGGGGGAAAAGAAAAAAGAAAATCAAAAAAAGAAAAAAGAATACCCTCACTCGGGGTATTAGGGATCTCCCTTAAAAAATGGTGCTCGACTTGAGCATGAACGAAAAACAGAGAATGAAAATAAAACAAAATCAACGAAAATTCTTCACTGCGAAACTAAACTAGTTGAGTCAATAGATGCGGTCGAGGTTCCGCAGCTTCTTGGTCCGCATCCGGAAAAAGGTCCCGTCCGGTCGGTACACCTTCCATCGCTGATCTTTTTTTTGTTTCGGAGTCAGCTGGGCGGGCATTCCAGTCAACCGCAACCTGATATCTTCCGGGACTGCGGCCGGGGACGGAGGGACGTAGGGCACCTAACGGGACGGTCCTGGAACAGGCGAACCGGCCAGGGAAATCTCCACTGGCGCGGCCGCCGGAGCCGGTGTCGTGTTCGAAGGGGGCTCCTCGAACCCCTCGACCTCGATGTCTGAAGTGTCAAGGTCCATCACGTCGTCGTCGCTAGTGTCGTGGTCTGCAAGGGTCGGCGGTGGAGGTGGAGTTTCGGTGATCGGACGCAGGGGAACGCTGGACGGTCCGGGCAGGTCGCAAGGCGCAGGAACGGAAGGTTCGGCGACGGGTACAAGCCCTTCCAAGCTGATACATTCCCCTGTGGTTTTCACCAACGGGGGAAAGTATGGCGACGGCGAGTTCCAACTTGGGGCGTTTATTGCTGCCTCGAGCTCCAGCAGAAGTGGGTCGCTCCCCATGAACGGCCCTGGCAGTGCGTCATCCCTTGGTTGCGGAAGGGGGTGTCGAGAGTGGTTGAACCGGTGTTCAAGCTGCCAACTAGGAGGTTCCAGGAGTGCATAATCCTCCTCGTCGAATCGCCCCCTCCGAAGGACCTGGTATACGATCTTCCTCGCCACCAAGGGGGAGAAAGGACGAGTGAAGATTCGGTTGCGCGCCATCCTGTCTGTGTATACGCAGACATAAATTCCGCAAGACGAGTCGTCAACCTGCTTCGGAATTTCCCTCGGGGTGTCAATGAGCCGCCAATTCCTCCGCTGGAAGTGCGCGCCCACGTCCTGCGCGTGTTGGGCCAGGAACTCCAGGACCCACTCCATCTCGCTGGTGATATCCGTGTTAAACGAGTCGTATGCCCGGACTTCCTCACCAGCGGGCCGGACGACTATCAGGGACCAGTGTCCCACCTCACTGACGTCTGGAAGATGGAGGGGGAACACAATCAAGTCTCGAGAGAAGAGGTTCGTCCCTTAGATACGACTGCGGACGGCCTGATATCCCCTCTCCAACCAATCGTAGCGGAACGCCACGTCGAATGCGTACATCGATAGCATCCCCGGGTGGGTGCTCCGGCGTTCGACGATCCTCAGGAAGGCGTCGATGACGTATTCGCTGATAAGCCCCCCCGGCTTTAGCGTCTCCAAGTCCGTGAGATGGACTGGAAGGAGGGGCCGCAAACCAAACATTGTCGACGTGCCGAAGAATGATACCGTGTAAGCAAAAAAGTTCAGTAACGTAAAAATAGAAAAATACCCCCGTCGCAGCAAACCTGCGTACTCAGCGAATTTCCAATGAATATATATGTTTCTCACTACCACATAAAGGCACTTACCAAGTTTTATAAAAATAAATTAATAACTAAATGATCTATAGCATTTTATTTATTCTCCATAAGAATAACATAGGACTGAGTATGCAGGTTTGCTGCAACAAGGAGCACAAAATATGTGTTTTTATGCAATTATCAATTTAACTCAACCAGGTGAAGCTACATACTAAGTTTTATTAATTTATGTTAATAATTAAGGGAGATATAAAACTTTACTTATTCTCCATAAGAATAACATTAGGGCTGAGTATGCAGGTTAGCTGCTACGGGGACAACCAACAAAATATTTGTTTTTTGTTCAAATATCAATATACCAGTACAACATGAAGCCACATACCAAGTTTCATCAATATACATTCATAAATAATTGAGATATCAAATTTTATTTATTCTCCATAAGGATAACATTGGACAACGTACTGTGTTTAGTACTTTGAATATCTCTGCAACGGTTGGACGTAGAATCACAATTTAAACACCAAAATGATTGTTTTGTGGAGCTGAAGTGATTGGTAAAAGCAAATGTGAAGTTTAAGGTAAAACTAACTGAGGAAAAGCCAAAATCCATTTTCCCATAAGATTAACATGGGAGATTTTATGAGCATGTTTTTTTGGATTTTTTCCGCAACCACTTAACCTAGGTTAATAATTCAAAATACCATATTATTTGTTTTGTTAAGCTCTATAACATGGTTAAAACCAAAATTAACTGTTTCAAAAATTTTAGGGTGAAAAATGCAAAAAACTGATTTTTGGAAAATTTAAAACCCCCATAAACCCCCCTTCCCATAATCCGATTTTTCTGGTTTTCGAACTTAAAGTCATAAATGTCACTTTACACATTTGAGCCAAATTTCATCAAAATCGGACGTTTTTTACTCAAGTTATCGCATTCACGGACACATATATAGATATATATATATAGATATATAGATATATATATACATATATATAAATTTGAACGAATAGTGTTTTAGTCATCTTGGGACCTTAAAAAAAAAATTTGTCATGGTCTCGGGCTTAAGTCTTACCATGAGACCTACGGTAATAGCTTCTTCCCTATAGGGGAAATTCGCTAAAAACGTGCAAGTCAATAAATATAATGTGCGAATTAAACGTGCAAGAAAATTTGTAAATAGAACGTGCGAAATAAAAATGCAAAAGAAAAAAAACTGTAAGCAAAGGAAGCAAGCAAGCAAGCAATTAAACAACGTGCACAACCTGCAAAAGAACAAAAACCTTCTAAGCATGACTACAAGTTACAAGCACTTATGACTAACAAGCACATCATAGCACAACTCAACGTGGGAAAAAATAAATCTAGATCGTTAAATAAATCAATATCCAAAATGCAAATTACCAAGGGTAAAATTGTCGTAAAATAAAGCTACGTGCTACGTATGTAAGCAGCCGCATGCGTGCGATGAGTATGCATGGGGACAAGGATAACAACATTCAAAGTAGGTAACCCTTACGTCATTCCCCGCATGCATGTTGCGGCTCTCCCGCAAATTACGATCGAGCGGCGAACGGTTTCAGGTCCTTCGCGTGGACCGTCACCAGGACGCCGTCTTCTGCATCCTCGACCTCGAACATATTAGGGCCCGAGCGGCCTATTACTTTGCACGGACCGCGAAACTTAGGGGCTAGCTTGCCAGCGATGGCGTCCGCCGCCGATGACAGAGTACGGACTCTACGCATTACGACGTCTCCTACCGCAAAAATAGCCGGTCTCCGCCTCAAATTATAATACTTGGCTTGGCGGCAGTAAGCGGTTTTCAGATTTTTCTGGCACTTTTCATATATGCGTCGGAATCGCTCGCGTCGTTCGTCATGGACGGACTCCAATGACTTCTCGGTCGAAACGTCGGCTAGTCCGGTTCCCGGATTCGCGAGCGCCCTCGGGACCCTTAGTTGTCGACCAAACAATAAGGAAGCCGGGGAAAACCTGGTCGAATCGTGCACGGCCGAGTTTAGCGCAAACTGGAATTCTCCAAGATTGACGTCCCACGTACGATGGTCCGTGCCGACATATTGGGATATCATAGTTTTGATAACCCTGTTTTGGCGCTCTACCGGGTTCGACTGGGGACTATACGGTGCAGTCTGCCGAAACTCAATGTCCCACTCGTTTGCTAAATCCTTAAAAATCTTTGATACAAATTGGGTCCCGTTATCGGTAATAAGGATCTCCGGGGCCCCGTACCGCGTCAGAATTAGGTCCTTAAAACGATCGGCGACGACCTTAGCTGTGGCGGATCTCGTAGGGCACATTTCGGTCCACTTACTAAATTGATCTTGAAACGCCACAATGAACTTATTCCCGCTTTTTGACCGCGGAAGCGGACCCATAAGATCGGCCGAGATTACGTGCCATGGGGCCTTGGGATTCCGGAAGTACATTTGTCCGGCCGGTTTAATCTGGGGAATTTTATGCTCTTGGCATTTAATACAAGAGCGAACATATTTCTTTACGTGACCTCTCCATCCAGGCCAGAAATATCTTTCACCGACGCGTGCGATCGTTTTCTTAACGCCCAAATGACCGGCCGTCGCCAGGTCGTGCGTCTCACGTAATACCCCTTCGCGAAGGTCACAAGGAACACATAATCTCCATTGCGCCTCGGTATCTCCCTTAACGTATTTTGATCGGAAGAGTTTACCCGCCTTAACGCGATAATTGGGGTACCTCCAAGGGGAAGTTTCGACCCTGGATAGCATTTTTGCGGCCCAATCGTCTACCGTCCCTATGGGGCCTACGGAGTTATCGTTCTCGACCTTCTTGCCTTCGGGAGTGTTCACGACACTTACATCATCAACCGGGTCATGTCGCTGGCGCGATAACGCGTCCGCTACGCGATTTAGAGTTCCCTTCCGGTATCGAACCTCAAAATCGTGCTGCTGGAGTTCCATTATCCAGCGAGCCAATCTACCGGTGGGCTCTGGCAGTTTAAGCAACCATTTAA
The DNA here is from genome assembly GCA_963675035.1 of Allygus modestus. Taxonomy (NCBI): domain Eukaryota; kingdom Metazoa; phylum Arthropoda; class Insecta; order Hemiptera; family Cicadellidae; genus Allygus; species Allygus modestus. The sequence continues at coordinate 53,732,359 of OY776115.1, read as the reverse complement.
GGGCAACGTGGTCTGTCACAGCGACAAAATGATACCCCTCAAGATAGGGACGGAACTTTTGGTGGCCCAGACCAAAGCAAGGCACTCTTTTTCTGTGGTCGAATAATTTATTTCCTGATCGGTAAGTAGGCGACTGGCGTACGCGATAACAATTTCCCCGTTATCGGTGCTCTGGGTCAGGGCAGCCCCCAGGCCAAAATTTGAGGCGTCAACCTGGAGAACAAACGTTTTTGAAAAATCCGGGCACGCTAAGATAGGGGCGGAGATAAGTTTCTGCTTAAGCGCCTCAAACGCAACCTCTTGTTCGGGTCCCCACTGCCACTTGCGATTTTTGTGGAGGAGTTGGGTGAGGGGCCTCGACATTGTAGCAAAATTTTGTACAAATCTTCGGTACCACGATGCTAAGCCGAGGAAACTACGTAGAGTTTTAACGTTCACCGGTTTTGGAAAATCTCGAATGGCCGCTAACTTATCGGGGTCGGTCCCTATGCCCTGATCATTTACGATGTGGCCCAAGTATCGCAGTTCCGTTTTGCAAAAATGGCATTTATCCTTGTTCAGTCGTAGTCCGGCATCCCTAAGTGTGTGTGTGTGTGTGTGTGTGTGTGTGTGTGTGCGCGCGCGCGCGTGTGTGTGTGTGTGTGTGTGTGTGTGTGTGTGTCTATGTGGATGTGTACAGAGCTAGAGCCCTAACCAATGGGCTGATTGTTATGAAATTTGGTATGTAGGTACTAATCCACGATATCTCCAGGCGTTTTTTTTTTCATTTTTTGGAATTTTTTATTTTAAGGGTAATTATCCCCTAAAAACCACCAAAAAACATTAAAAATCCAAATTTCTCAAAAATGTCTCTAACGATTTTGATTAAACTTTTGTAGAACTTTAGTTTTCCAACAAAATGACACCACCCGCATTCCTGTAAAAATTCGGGTTCAGAAATTACAGGACTTAAAACATCAAAAATTCAGTTTTTTGGATTTTTCATAAAAAGACATAAATATAAAAAATATTACTATTCACCATTAAAAACAGCTCAAAAAAATTAATAATTTAGTATCCTGAATTACTATTCTACGATTGCTGGTTTCAGAGAAAATTGAAATTTTCATTTTGCGGTAAACGCAGTACATTGTATCCATGTTATTCTTATGGGGAATAAAACAATTACTATTTCTCTCTTATTTACTGATCAATTTCATTCAAACTTGATATGATTGTCAAGATAGCATTGACCAACGGAAGAAATTCAAAATATGTTGCCCCTTAATAACCCTGGGGGGGAGTAGGGGGCATTTCCCTTCTTAAAACCACGAGTGTAGCAATGGATTCTGTAGTGCCTCCAAAGCAGGGATTTGGGTGGATGTTTTTTAAAACAACTTGTTTACAAGATTTTCTGTAAATTCGACTGTGCTTTGTATTCTATATTTGGTAAATAAAAAGTAAATTATTCATTAAAGTTGGGCTAAAAGGGAGAAAGTATGTGTCAGTTTCCTGATACCGTTTATTTTACAAATCTACTTGCAAGGATTAATTGATGCAATAACAGAATGCTTATATTCAACTTCAAAACTTAACCACCAACGTACTAGGCTCTGTTGCCTAACAGCCACAGGTTTAACTGTTCTTATTGTACTAAATTTTATCCAGTGCTATTTTAAATATAGAAACATAGGTGTAGACAATCAGAGTCAGAGTTGGCAAAGTCGTTTTTCGTTGTAAATTGTAAATGAAAATCACGTAGGAACCACGCAGCTTACGCGCTTTTTTCGCGGTTTTTGAGAGCTTTGGCTTTTCTAGTCCGAAGTTATTTGAGGAAGATCAAAGATAAAAAACATGATATAAGAAGGGTGATGGTAGAAAAATCTGACTTCGATAATACGTTGCTATGTGTAAAGTATTACCGTGAAATTGTATTCCGTTTATATATGACTATCTGTCTACCCGTACTTCGTACGGGATGTATGTATAACTAGTAGATTAATTAAAGAAAATAACAATCAATATAATTTTACAGTAGGGGCAGAATATCTTGAGCTGTGGGAACTGTTTTCAGTTCAAACAGTTGTTGTAGAGCGAGATTTAGACATCGGTCTGAATATGTCATCTGATGTTTCCATCAGTCATTTCAGTCATTCAGTCATTTAATCGTAATATTGTTGTTGTTTAAACAAAATAACTGTTCGTCAGTATTCCATGTTCAGTAGGCCAGCTGGTTATCTCAGTCACTCCGGCAGTGGAGTAAGCCACAGCTGAAGATATTCCGCGTCATGTGTACATTAATAAAATTACATTTTACATGTTTAATGTAAAATTAATAAATGTTAATCTGTTTATGAACCTCGGTAAAAAAACTGTATCATTAAATCCTGTGGTTCATCGATTGTGCCGAGTGAAGGAGAGATGTTTATGAGACTACATTTGTTGTTCAACGTCCCAATCCCAACTTTTAAAAGGGCATAAGAAAACTCCTCAACCCCTCAATATTTTCCAAAATAAATTTTCATATTTACTGTTAAGTTCAGACGTTCAGTAGTCGGCAACATAAAATATCTTTTTAGAGAGGTGTATATTACCTCGTCCACCCATGTCCCACGCACGATGCACGTGTGAAATCTCCAGAGAACAACATCGTGACTCCCCATGAAGTTTCTTTTTTCCTTTAAGGTAACAAACTTCAGCTCTATTGGTTGAGTAGTTGGGGTGTGATGATTAACACGCCTATTTTAAGGTCAGTGGGCCAGAGTCCTTGAGTATATTTGTAACTGGAGTAGGTATAGTCTGCATTGAGCTAACAGATACAGATACAGATCTTTATTGTATAAACATTTTACAATGTGTACAATATAAAAGAAAAACGTGTTGGTATAAAAATGGAGAACAAAATGTAAAAAAGTTCACAATCATGCTGGTACTTGGGTATTCGTATGAGGTTCTTTTGTTTATAGTTGGTGGAAATCATCATCAACCTAATAGACGGGGTTTTCAAGCAAGATTTTTTTAATTTATTTAAATCTTTTCTTGATTCCATTGCTAATTTGTATTTTGTTATGTGATTAATCAATTTTCCAGATGTATATATAATTGATCTTTCGTACAAATTTGTTCTATGCATATGATGTAATATTAAAGAATTTTGTCTTGTATCATATTTGTTTACTTGTTGAGACTCAGTAAATTGGCTTTTATTTTGTAAGAAAAATTTTGCTAAATCAAATATATACAGGCCGAATACAGTTAATATTTTTTAATCTTTAAAACAGTTGTGACATGATTCCGTCCGTGGTATATTGTAAATAATTCGGATTGCTTGTTTTTGAATTTTGAAAATTTTTATTTTGTTCTCTGATGAAGTGCCAAACCAAATTGGTAAACAATAGGAAAGTATGTTTTGAAAATACACAAAATATGTTATTCGTAAAATTTCTCTACTTAGAGACTTTGACAAAACTCTTAAACAGTAACAACATGAACTTAGTTTTTTAGATGTGTTTTCAATATTACTGATCCAATTTAATATACTGTCAATTAAAACACCCAGAACTGATAATTATTCTACTGTAGGAATTGTTGTGCCATTAATTTTAGCATTAATTATTTTTTCGTTTTGTTCTTTTTTGAATTTCATGCTCAGAATATGAGTCTTAGATTTATTCAGTGCCAATCCATTTGCATTAAACCACTGGTCTATATCAAGCAGAGACTCGTTTATTCTATCCTGCAGATCTTCGAAGCTTTCTGCTGATACCACTAAGCTGGTGTCATCAGCAAATTGGACAATTTGGCTGGTTTTAACATTAAATGGCATATCAGCAACATATATAATAAATAATAGTGGCCCCATAATATATCTTTGTGTCACGCCAAATTTTACAGTTTTAAGTTCTGATTCGGATGATTTATTTTTAAATTTAATTTTTACCAATTGTTTCCTATTGCTTAGGTATGAATGAAAAAAATCTCCTGCTACGCCTCTTATACCATAAAATTGTAACTTTTCAAGTAGTAATTTGTGATCGATACTATCAAAAGCTTTTGACATATCACATATAATTGATGCTCTGTGAATTGATTTTGTTCAATATTTTCAATGATTAGATTAGTATATTTTATTAATGCGTTTAAAGTAGACGTATTTCTTCGAAAACCATATTGTTCGGTATTTAATATATTATATTTATCTATAAAATTAATAAGTCTCTCATACACCAATTTTTCTAAGATTTTTGAGAATGATGGAAGGATGGATATTTGCCTGAAGTTTTCCAAAGTATTCGTCCCATTCTTCTTTTTAATTGGAATTACAACTGATAGTTTTAAAAGATCAGGAAATAAAGAAAATTGTAAACATATATTAAAGATATAAGAAAGGTGTGGGACTATTGATTATATGCATTGTTTGATTAGATGAACAGATATACCATCCCAGCCTGCAGTATGTTTATCTTCTAAATCCTTAACAACTTGAATGATTTCATTATTGTTTGTTGGTGATAAATAGATTGTATTTTTGTTCCATTTATTGTATTTTGAAAAATATGTTTTTGCCTGATCGCAATTAAGATTAAGATTTAGAAAACTTGTTATGTTTAATAATAATTCATTCAACTCATTTGCTAAATTTGGATTTGAATCATCTGTATGGTAGTTGTCTTTATTCTTATCAGTCCCCAATTCAGTCTTGACAACATTCCACATAGCCTTACTTTTGTTTTTAGAATTCATAATATAATTTTCATTTGCATTAACTTTGCACTTTTCACCATATTTTGAAGTAACGATTTATATTTTTTAAATACAGTTATGTCCGGTGGGTCTTTTGATGCTCTTTGCTGAAAAAATAAATGCCTTTTAATTTTACTCAGTAATTTTATCTCTTCATTTATCCATCGTTGGTGTGCTCTCGTTCTTTTTTTCTTCGCCTTTTTTATGGGTATTTTTTTATCCAGGGCGGAAATAAAAATGTCCAGAAATGTTTTATAGCAATCATTTATGTATTTTTGTTTGTCTTCGTCTGTACTTCTAACAGCTGTATTCCAACCAACTTTCAGATCCATCAGTCCAGTAGTATGTGCAAAGTTGTTAAAATATGGTATTTTTAAATTCCGGGGGGTGAAGCCCTTAAACATTTTCGTAACGAGAATAGGCTTGAGTTTTGTTCTTATGTATTAGTTGTGTTCCTTCCGAATTTCAACTTGCAAAGGTCCAGTAAATACTGACTCTCATAAGATTGCCATAAAAGTAAATTAGGGAATAGCCCTATAGTATTTTTGTATTTATTTTATTACTAACGTATTCTCATTGTACTTCTGCAGCATAAGGGGAACTACCATGCAAAATTTCATCTTCATAGACATTGTCGTTTTTGAGATAAACTGATCACTATGTCAGTGAGCGCATGAGTCTGACCAATATAGATTTAGATTATATGTCCACTCTGTATACTTAAGTTATTTACTAACAATCTTCACTCAACGTTTAAAATGAGAACTACAACATCTGTTTATATAATAACTATTCTTAAGTCATCATATATCTCAATATAAATAAATGATTTGTCCATAAGAATAACATAGGATCTTTAAAACCCCATGGGGCAGAGTCCTAAGGTGAATTAAAAAAATAAAATTGGCCTAAAACCTTCTAACGTACATATAGAACATAGAAAAGGTTTTATCGAAATCAGTGCACCCGTTTCTATGTGAAAAGTGAACAAAACAAGACCAAAACCTTACGAAATCACGTTTTTGAGTAGCCACTATTATTTTCCAAAAGGCGTATAAAGGCGTAGTTTAAAGTGGCTTAAAACCTTCTTACGCATGTGTAGAACAAATAAACAAAGTTTCATCAAAGTCAGTGCACCCGTTTTCCCGTGAAAAGAGAAGAAAATCCCGTCCTTGAGCGTTACCGAGAGACGGAGAGCCAGACACACAGACAGAAATTGAGATAAGACTTGTTTTGGCTTCCCTAGAATTTAAAACGTCAAAATATGCATAAATTTCTTAAATCCAAGCAATGTACAGGCAACAATAATTTTATTTATATAGATAAACTGTCTGAACGATTAAAATTACAGAGTGTATGACGTAATCAACATTGATATTCAGGGTTTAATGAGCAACTTTGTGATGCAATATGTTTTTGTTTACAGTATAAGATTTAGCTACCATATATATTATTTATGTCATAAACTTGTTTACTGTATACAAATAATCTAATATAAGAATAAGTTATGTATTTCGCTATACAAAACTAGCAGAAAAGAGTACCCTTGCTTATATAGAAAAATCTAAATACGTTGCAAACTCATTAAACATTTTCAAACAAAAACAGGTATGCAGTTTATAATAAGCTATTTGAGCAAGGACACCGTTTTTAAAGTTTTCAATTAAAACAACACATAAAACGTGTTGAAAACAAGTTATGAACGGAAATTCAAAGTGGAAATTTTAAAACATTGAGTAATCTGTTTTTTGATAAATATAACTAAGAACCATCCAGTATCTTGAACGAACAGACCCCTTTAAGAACCTTTGTTTTATTAGGATAATACCTGACCTTAATCGGCTCTTATGGATAACACAATGATTATGCTTTGAGTTGATTTAAATTGGTGTATGTTGTTTTATAATGTAAATGAATTGGAGTCCGTGAATCTCAATGATATTTTCAGCACCATGTCTGTAAACATTCTAAAACAAGCCGAACAATAAAGACTTTCCGACGCCATTCCAGGATTGTCAATACAGAGGGTCAAATGGACTGTAACTTTGGTTGCAATTTGTTTGTTTGCACTTTAGCAGTCTAACTCAACAACAACAAAAATCTGGAGAGAGACGAGGACGAACTTCTTTCAGTCCAACGGTAAAACCCATGATTTGCTTGTTGACTTGTACGATTAGGAAAATAATTAAGATTGTTATCATTATAAGTAAACTGATTGGCTAGTTGTCTTATTCATAATTTGCCTCCTAGATTGAAACTCGACTTGATCGACTTGATTGAAAATCCCATTTTGAAATCTACACATCGAAATTTGTAGATTTCGATTTGAAAATGGGACAGCAGTCCCGAAACTACTCATTTACTAGTGATTTTGGATTGATGACGGATAAGGTACGTTAACCTATTACTTCATGCCCAGTTATATTTTCGTATAGACAATATTTTTGTAATAACGAAGGTAAATTAATTATTGAAGAAAGACCAAAACACCTTAGAGCGTACATATTGATACTTACCATTCGTAATATAGTTTGTATCCGTTGATGGGATAAGAAGGTAATTTGGCAGTTGCATTTTAAATTATATAAGACAATCATAGAGGTTTCTTTTCGTTGGTAGTATATAACTATGGAATTACTTACAGATAGTATATGCAAGCATAAGACATTTATTTTGTTGGGTCTGTCCAATATTATGATTACTTTTATAATTCTTGTACCCTAAATTGCTTATTGAACAGCTGCTACTCGTACTTACTTCCTGTATCTTGTGCTTAACGGTGAATTAGGGCTTTTAATGTTTAAACAACAAAATTATCGTTTAAACCATTTAACAGTCATATGAATATTTAATGAAATAGTATAAACAATCTGTTTTTAATGCGTTTTACACTATGTACTACCTATAACATTACTTCGCAAATAATTTCTAATTATTTGTGAACAGCAAGTCAATTTACTGTCGTTTCTAAAATTTTTTCTTGTTGTTATGAGCAACCTATCTTTATATATAATTCAGTAAGCGAAATTTGTAAGTAAAAATTGTGGGAGTTTGGCAAATTGCAGATGATGGAAGACGGGTCAAATTAAAGGTCTCTATCACAGGGACTCGGGAAATATAACAGTATTTCTAATACCCCGTCACAGCAAACCTGCGTACTCAGTGAATTTCCAATGCATGCATATGCTTCTCACTACCACATTAAGCTACTTACCAAGTTTCATAAAAATGCATAAATAAATAAGTGTTCTATAGCATTTTATTTATTCTCCATAAGAATAACATTAGGGCTAAGTACGCAGGTTTGCTGCAAAAAAGAAAAAGAAGAAATATGTTTTCGTGCAATTATCAATATAACTCAACAAGGTGAAGCCACATACCAAGTTTTATTAATTTATGTTCATAATTAAGGGAGATATAAAACTTGACTTATTCGCCATTAAGAGTAACATTAGGGCTGAGTATGCAGGTTTGCTGCTACTGGGATAATCAAAAGGAAATACTAAATTTTCTGTGCAAATATCAATATTGCAGTTCTAAGTGAAGCCACATACCAAGTTTCATCAATATACATTCATAAATAATTGAGATATCAAATTTTATTTATTCTCCATAAGGATAACATTGGACAACGTACTGTGTTTAGCACTTTGAATATCTCGGCAACGGTTCGACTTCACAATTTAAACATCAAAATTACTGTTTTGTAGAGCTGAACTGATCGGTAAAAGCAAATGTGAAGTTTCCATTAAAATTAACTGAGGAAAAGCCAAAAACCTTCGTCCCATAAGATTAACATCGGAGATTTTATGAGCAGGTTTTTTAGATTTTCTCGGCAACCACTTAACCTAGGTTAATAATTTAAAATAGTATATTATTTGTTTTTCAAGCCCTATAAAATTCTCAAAACCTAAATTGAGTGTTTTACAAGTTGTAGGGTGAAAAGTGCATAAACTGATTTTTGGAAAATTGAAAACCCCCATTAACCCCCGTTTCCAAGGTCCGATTTGTCTGGTTTTCGATCTTAGTCATGAATGTCACTATACACATTTGAGCCAAATTTCATTGAAATCGGAAGATTTTTTCTGAAGTTATCGTGTTAACGGACACACACACACACACACACACACACACACACACACACATATACATATATATTATATTATACATATTATATTATATATATGTGTACATATATCAATTTGAAAAAATAGTGTTTTTTGCATCTGGGGACCTCAAAAAAAGTTATCATTGTCTCGGGCTTAAGTCTTACCATAAGACCTACGGTAATAGCTTCTTCCCTATAGGGGAAATTCGCTAAAAAGTTACCAGCAAACGAGAAATAACGTAAAACATCCCCCATAAGAAAAGCATGGGAATTAAAAACGTTTGCTTTGTTTACAGTAAAACATGTGATCAAGTGTCTACTTTGTTTATGAACTGACATGTGTTCCTACTTGGAGAAAGATTAGGGGTTGTCGCTCTTTCAGGCCACTAGTCTTCACTCTTTGTCATTTGATTTTTCTGCTAAGTGATGATTTCTAGCTAAGTCATGCAAGCTTTTGAGATATACCTAATTTATTTCACTTGCAGTTTACTATATTACTCTAAATTAATTGTTAAACAAAATTAAAAATTAGCTAACATGTTCAATTAAGGGGTTTGTAGGTTTATTAGCATAAGATATGTTATACAATTGTTCGATTTTAATTCTTTATATGTTTGGTACTGCATACATTTTTCATGATTTTGTATTATTGTATTTTTACGTTTTTGAAGAATAATTTACGTTTTAAATTGAATCAAATTGATTGTTTTAAATAGTATTAATTATAAGCAATACTGTTTTTGTAGATAAATCCTTCTGCGATTGTCACCAGTATTCTGGCACCGTAATTTATTTTAAACAGTTTTATAGGCGTTTCTAATACAAACTCAGTAAATATTGTTAGCTAAGGATAATTTGGTTATGGAGTTAATTAACTGATCCCTTCCTCCTAACACAATATTGTTGCCTATAAGAATAATGTTTCGGTTTTAAAATAAAATATAGTAAATACTACTTTACTAAAATATGTTCGTAGAACGTACCTAATTCCTATTCTGGTATATGTTATAAACACACATACATACGATCATTTTAAAATAGTTTTTGATTAAATTTTCTATAATGTGTGCACTAAACTAATTAGTGTATAGTATACATTATCATCCATAATTGATTACACATGTTTTTGCTCACGTTGCCGTATCTGAGCCAACAAGAGCTTCCTAGCTGGCATTCTACCAATACAGATTACTGGCCCCTCGGTTTGATAGTAAAACAATGGAAAGATAATGCTTGGAAAATTATCAGACAGTCATCAGAAGTAAACTTACATCTTTTTATGTAACAAACAAAATGCAATTACCTACTGGCACAATTACTATTTACTTCAGGGTACTATACTATATACTCAGGTCCAGATGTAACAATGATGTTATTTAGGTTATGTTTTTGTAGTAGCTGGAACATTCTACGTTATGAATATTATATTATACAAATCCGTTATGACATTCTTTGCTTAAAATAAACAGGGGTTAATAAATTCCATATACGTTTTCTAATTTTAAAATTAAGAAAGTTAAATGAATAATGATGTATATACTATGGATTAAAAATTTGATTTGTCTTCCAATGCTTCAGACATAATTCCCTCATAGATTAAATGTCAGGCAATCACTAAACCTGATAAGATGAAGTATTCTTCTCCATTTATTATCAGGGAATTTCCTATGGAAAAGTGAACTATTAGCATGACCCGCACGGTGAAACTTAAGCTCGGGACCACAACAGAAGTTCTTAACGTGACCCCCTGCACAAGTTTTGGGGGGTCGTTCAAAATGATATATATATATATATATATATAGGTGTGTGTGTGTGTGTGTGTGTGTGTGTGTGTGTGTGTGTGTGTGTGTGTGTGTGTGTGTTTGCACTCTATCGGTCGCATTTTTTCCAATTTACTTCAAATGTTGTAGGGACATCCCTTTCTATAATTAGTTGGACAAGTTAGCTGGGCAAAACAATCAGAAAACTCTGACCCCGTTTTTTTGGGGATATACTTTAAAATTTTGAATTTTCGGGCCCAAAAAGGGTCGGAAAAGCCCCGGATGTAAAATTAATGCATGTAGAAAGATGGAAATTATTGAGGCAAAGGTTTTAAGCCTTGTCTCATCATTACAGCACAATTATTTATTGTGTTATTAAACAACTTTTTGATTAGGATATTAGTGTTGTTATTACTTACGGGATGGAATAAAAGATGTCTTACAACACTTAAGAATATATTTACACCTATACTGATTCACATACAGACGGTAAACATATATAAAAGATGGTACTAGGCTATCGATTTTGATGAGTTACACCGATCATTATCAGGCCAATGAGAGAACCGACAGAACCAAAAGTGGCGTCCCTGCTTATATCCTATTGGTTACCGGAAGTTCCGGATATAGGTTCCTAAATGTGCCACCAGAGTCGAAGTTAACTTGTTAATTTATCTCTATCACTATCTCTAAATCTCTATCTTAAAATAATTCTTTAAATATAAAAAATTCTTCCCATGTATTCTCAAGAATCGTAAAGAGGAAATGAAATTAATACATGAGGAGAGTTGTTATATTTAAAGACAAATGTAAGGATATAGATAAATTGGTAAATGAACAAGTTAAATTCGAGTCTGGTGGCACATTTAGGATTTTGTCTCCGGAAATTCCAGTAACCAATAGGATATACGCAGGGCCGCTAATTTTGTTCTGTTAGTTCTCTCATTGGCCTGATGATGACTGGCGTGACTGGTCGAAATCGATAGCCTTGCACCATCTTTTATAAATGTTTACCGTCTATATGTAAATGAGTAATAATCAGTACCAACGTAATATAAACTACAAATGAAGCATTATCCTAGTAACAAAAATGCACATCCTAAAAATGCTGAAGGGAATGCTTAAGTTGATATGGATAATGGGCCATTATCAGAGCTAGATAGACTAAAAGACAGTTATATATATATTGGGCTATCGTACAAGGTAACAGGTATCTATACAACTAACCAAATAATGTTTACACTTTTGTTTGTAACGGGGGTGAAAGTCTTTACCCACACTATCTCCAGAATAAAAGCGTTAATAGATTCCTTAGTAAAAAATAATGATTTAGTTACTTTACAGTTTTAACTGTTTTTTTTAGGAATAATTGAACATTTAATTATTATAATAATACCCGGGGTTGACTTGCAAGTGAATCCAGTCAAACCAGATCAAACACCACAGTTCCCAAAGCATCAACAGCTACTTAATCAAAGTTAGCTATCTTCAACATCTCTTAATCGCTAATGCAGTCCCACGTTTGAGTACAGTATGCTGTCTTTCCCTCAAATAAGCAAACCACCAGTTAACCAAAACAAGTTTAAAATAAAAAAAATTTTGAAACGTCGTTTAAATGTTATAGAAAGTTATAAGTAAAATAAATTACGATTAAAATTAAAATACACCGCTTTTTGAATGGTACGTCTTTAAATAATACATTTGAGTTCATTCGAGGACCTTGTTCCCTAGAGTTAAATTCACAGTAACTTCCCAGTACTCTAGTGTTACTGAGAATACAATACAGTACACGAAGAATTAGAAGATTTAATTTATACGAAAACACCAAGAGTCAGTCTTGTGAGGTAAAAGACCCCAAGAGTGCTTGAAGGTTAGAGTCTCACAGCAAGTGTTCTTGTGTCTAATGGAATATTCAATAGCCATAGTCTTGGAGTACGCTCATGCATATGAGACCAGGTAGAGCTACCCTGCTGCATTGAATTAGTTTGAAATAGGAAATATATTACAGTTTATTACTATGACATGTACAATAGTTAAAACATTTAAATGTGAGAAATATGTTTATAGACAAAATGCTCAAACCATTAAAAACACAGAGATTCCTTATAGTTTAATGATTAAACTAGAACTATACCTGTCAGAAAATGTCATCTAAACAGAATTTTTATGTCATATTCAGGTAAAATTAAACTTAAAGCTTTTATGTTATATTGCAATCATTAAAAGGACACGTTTAATACAACTTTTCTTAATCTAGTTTCTTCAGGACACTATCATCTTAACTTTGTCGGATGTCAAATCAAATCAATAATCTTTATTGTCATTCGACTTTAGAAATAGCATTGACAAGCGTCAGGTTTTGTTACACGGTGAGTACTAACTAATAAACATCTTGTACAAATAATTAACAAAAAAAAACATCAGTTGTAGGCATATAACACAACTAAACAATACTTATATCTGATAAATACTCACGGAGGGTGTTATATTCCTTTTAAACCAGAAAATCCCTTATATTTTTGCGAAATTTCCCCGCATCTGGTTCTGATTTAAGAAGAAGAGGCGGCATGTACAACCTTATGGAACTTTATGTTCCAGAGTTGCGAAGGTTGTATCTATTGGTGTTACGGGACTGATATAAATTTTAGATTTTTGAAAGAAGAGAAAGACATTCAAGAATGTATAAGCTATAAAAAGTTAGAAGATTGTTTTTAGAGAAAACACCTCGACACGATTCAGACTTCTTCATGCAAAATATCAGTCTTAGTGCTTTCTTTTGTAAGCAGAGAATTCTGTCATTCCGTTTAGATTCTGCTGCCCGAATTGCGATCCCATATGATAAATGAGGAAACAAACAGCCGTAATATGCTGTAAGAAGTACATTTGAGTCTGAAAACTAAACCAGGCTTCGAAGAACAAATATACCACTTTTTAATTTACTGGTTACCTTCTCAACATGCTTCGAAAAATCAAGACGAGAATCAACAACAAGGCCCAAGAAATTGGTTTACTGGCATGAATCACTGATACTTTCACCTTCAATCATAGAAGAACCAATGGTGGAATCACCCCACTCTTTCAACTTAAAATCAATGAACATTGTTTTATTTGTGTTAACCAGAACATTTTCAGCTAACCACTGCAGCAAAGAACTACTTTGTAAGAACGTATCCATATCAAGAATATCACGGGAATGGTTACTAATACTTAACGAGTTGTCGTACACAAACAAGCATAACTCAACGCAAGGCACGCTTCTACAAATATCATTGATGAAAATCAAAAACATGATCGACCCCAGCACCGATCCCTGAGGGACACCCGAACGTTTCATCAGATTGATGACAGGAAACACAACCATTACTGACCACGTTGGGAATTATAACTGCTTGCTTTCTGTTTGTAACAAAAGAGGATAAACAATGAAAAGCATTTCCTCTTATACCAAAGTGCTCCAACTTAGTCAAGAGCAGGCTTTGATTCACCATATCGAAGGCCTTGCTAAGATTGAGGAATATACCAAAAACGTGTTGACGGTCATCCAGAGCCTTCGATATCCTTAAAATAAAACTAAACATTGCATAAACAGTTGCAAGTGAACCAAACCGTTTCTCAAAGAGCATTATTTGCAGCCAGAAAGGGATAAAGGCGATCAAGGAGCAATTGATCTAAAACCTTAGAAAAGGTTGAGACGATGGAGATAGGTCGGTAGTTGTTTCTGCCTACATTATTTCCTTTTTTTTTAACAATACTCGATTTCAGTTTACCCTGCTCAAAAGATGCATTGGTGAGATGGGACAGTGGCAAAGCCAACGATTCGCTGGCTTCCTTAAGCAATCTGGAGGAGACTTCATCTTGCCCAGCAGAGTAACTGGTTTTCAGGGAATCAATTACTTTTAAGACTTCTACACTATCAGTTGGATGCAAGTATAAAGATGATGTAGCCGGAGACATTTTAAAAGTGTTCCTCAAAGCTACAGGATTGGTCTCACAAGATTTAATTGCAATGTCTCTGAAGAATGAATTGAAAGAATCGACTATGCAACGACAGTATTTACGAAAAGAAAATTTTATTTTATTTCCAATTAGCTAACCTGTGTTACAAAGAAAAATACCGAGATCGCTCAGTCTACTACGAGTAGTCCAGGGTTCGTAAAATACTACTCAACCGACAATCACTTGAATAATATTTTATTCGTATTTAATAAACGAGTTGTCTTGGCTCAGAACATCAAAACATAAAAGATGCCATAGCGATCCGCATTTATTTATTCATCCTCGCCACTCGTAAAAGGTTTTTGGGGTTGAATTTAGAAAATAAATTTTACAAAAATAAAATTGCACTTAATGCCAATCGTGCGAGATTTTAATCAATTTAAAGCCAATTTGAAAGTACCGATTTAACTCCAATGATTTTTATTTATTAGAATTTAGACGTAATTCCCTTCGCCAAGCAATAACATAAATACTGCTGGCTCCCAGGAGAGATTTATCGAACTAAATTTAAGATTAAAAAAATGTAAACTGTAGTAGAAAACGTGAATTTGATTATACGGAGTTCAGACGACCGGCTAGACTTTGTTCACCACTGTAGCTACGATATATAGCACCTGCGTGCGCTGGGTAGTGATAACGTGTTCCCTACGTGGATATTTACTACAGCGCGTCGCAGATTGATAACATCTTCGATAACTCTCTTTATACCATTAAAACAGGAGCAAATATCCTTACGTATACGTAGACTTCCTGAAATCGTCGACACACAATACTCTTATCACTAAATTAAGTCAGCATAAAATACACCAGTACAGATTCCTACTTAAACTATTTTATGCAGTGTCGATCAGCAGCTCTTCACGTTCATTACACCAGGAATGACCCGAATTGGTATTCCGGTCCTCGTCTTCGGTGAGCGAATTCGCACCGTGGCTATTCGTTCGTTTAAAATGTGTTCGTGTCCGTTCTATTAAAAAAAAAATTAAATTTAGGAAAGTAATAAAACTCGTTTAATTAATGTTTCTTCTTTTATTTTAAGCTCGTAACTTTCTGTTAGTTAACTACTCAGACAAAGCGAATTAGCAAGTTAGCAAAAATCAAGCAAGCAGACAAGACATAACGTGACAAAACGTGCAGGAATGTTCAGGCGTTACGCGCCTCTGGCGTGAGCGTAACTTAATTTAGGTAAATCTTACTGCCAAAGAAATTAGTGCAAAATTTACGTGGAAAAAGCGTGCTTCTAATAACTACACTACTATAAATGAAGCAACTACGTGAATGGCTACTAAGTTAGTGGGCGTTAACGTGCGGACCTGTCGCGGCGTGAGTCACGCAATCACGACGCTTAAATTTAATTTAAATAAAAGCGGGCGGCAAGCTGAAAACAATCGTTATAAATAGCAAAACTACTTCTATTTGCGTAGATGAGTCGTCAAACTTACCAAAACGAAGACAGAAACGTCGACACTGGTTGTCACCAAGTGGGTTGCAGGACGACGACGTGGGCAGGTGGACCGAAACGTACAACGCGGCGATCAGAGAGCGAGTGTCCAGCCGCCCTTGCCTCCAGTAGCTTCGAAGAGTCTTCCGCAGCGCCCCTGACGGTGGCCGTCGGAAGCGATTTACTCCAGCACGCGATCCTGCTCGTTACTGCTTCTTTTGCTTTTGTCTTTATGATAAGAACAAAGAAGGTTCCGAGCCAATTGTTGATGATGAATAAAACGTTTAACCGAATTTCGCCAAAATATAATTTAGAATTTAATGTCGATTGCGTTTTGGAATTTAACATTATCCCCTAATTTAAATTAATATTTCATTAGATTTTTGTAATATTTGTTTTCCAACAAAATATTACCCCCCCCTAAAAAAATGGACGTTACAACTACTTTCATAGGCTTACCAACAATAACATCATCATAATTTTCTCAATTTGAATCTTTTTTACATGTCGTAAAGCATAATTTGGCTTAAATTCATTAATAATATTCCAAACGGCTTTCGGTTTGTTGATGTACGCGTTAGTTTTCAACATGTTTCGATCACAATTTATAGGTTTAGTGCGCTCGCATTTAAAATTACGATAGCCAAACACCAAAACTTGCTAAAAGCATTCTAAAATACATACGTACACATTTCTTTCAGACGGCATGAGGAGAATTATTTCACGAGTTTTATAATGATGCACGGAATTTTCTGGAAAATCATATCTATTTGATTTTATGCAAAATTTGTTTAAAAATATATTTAAAGTGAATAGTGCTACCTATCAGAGTAGTTCCTCCGGAGGCTAACTCCGTTTGTTAACTTAGCAGCAAGAGTTGGAGACCTAACATTCAATACAACACTTGAGGTGGGAATGTCACTCTATCTTGTACCAAGCAATATGTTTAATAGGCCTCTGTTATACTTATTTTATGTAATTATCATACACTAGAGACAGCTCAATGGTTGAAATTCAACCAAATAATATTAGAGAAGGTACGGATTTAAAAATATATAGTAAAAAAATATAAAAAAAGTTGTTTAACATCTGGTTGGTTTTGTTGCACCCTCTCTCCCTTCCTCCCACTCCCCTCGCCCAAAACCTAACCCCTAGGTAATTTGTTGAATGTTGAGTTGAAATGGAAATGGCAGCAGAGCGTTACCATTCCAGTAATCAGTAGTATTTTTATTTATGCCAGAAACGTCTTCTCCTCTTCCTCTCCCTGTCCCTCATCCTCCCCCTTCACAAATAGCTTTTTTTAATGTAAGGATAACACGGATAAGAGAAGGGTGTTACCATTCCCAGTAGTGAGTAATGCATTTTTTATGAATCATCCGTTTTTGTTGTGCTACATATTTGTTTGAACTGGCAATCGCCCAGAGGTAAAATTTGATCAAAAATAATTTTATAAAACTCTAAGTGGCACACGCGAATAGTCGAATAATGGCTGTTTGCATGAACGTTTTGCCACATATTGCGTGAGCAGTTAAAAATAAAATTAATTTGAACCAGTGTCCATATGCAGAACTTCACGAATAACCCTCTTTCTCTCCCACCCCTTCCCCTCTCCACCTCCAACATCCAGGTTTATTTTTTTAATAGGAGTTACCACGATAATAGAAGGGTGTTACTATTCCAATAGTCAGTAGTAGTTTGTTTCCCGAGACATATTTTCTTGCTGTTGTGCTAGTGCATTTGTTATTATATCAGCCGTCAAATATACATTTAAATTGATTACTGTTCTTCCATAAGATTAACATCGCAACAACAGCATATTTATTAAAATTATACTTGAGTTAGATTTGTAATAAATGTAAAAAATTCAGACATTTAATTTAAATAATGCGATTGTCAACAGCCTCAAAATATCATTTCTAGAGGAAGGGAATGACGCTTCCAGCCTTCAAACTCAATTACCATTCGAAATGTTGAGATGGCTATACAACTAATGACAAATAAGTAAGTTCCTCAGAATTGAATCTGAAATTACCGAAAAGTGGGTAAGGTATGATGTATGGCTACAAAATTAATTTTACAGTTTTGTTTAAAAAAGCGTTAGAAAAATTATTAATAGATGTATAAATTTGTTTCTTAATTAATTGGCGTTGCATTGATTTCTATTGCCTTCCTTCTGGTAGCTGTAACTGTAAGCCCAAATTTGTGTTCCAGCCCCTTATAAGTTGTTTGAGTCTCATTATTTACAAGGAGGTAGTTAAGGAAGTTGCCTAGCTTATGACCTCAATTTAGGAGGTCATAAGCTAACATCGTTATGTTTGGAATAGTTTTTCTGTAATTTTCTGATGTTTTTGAATTGTTTTATTTTTTAATAACATGCTCGTTAACAAGTATTACTTTCAGAAATTATCTCCCTTTCCTATACTAACAGAACATTTCATATTTTTTCTCAATAATTTGGTGATTCATTAATAAAGTTAATACATTTTAATCTGTTATTTAGGATAAATGATAACTTGTTACTTGTCCAAGAACTGTAGGACCTATTTGATAACAAACAATATTACTCCAAAAGAACGACAGGAAACAGTTCAAGATTGGTGCAACAATAAATATATTATACAAATCAATCTTGATAATAAGACCTTAACGGATCAATTTGGCAATCTGAGCGAAGAATAAATTGTAAAAATTGGTTTTAATGCCTACAAGATTTTTTTATTAATAGTTATAAATATGTGCCACTTTAGTAAGCCGTTGGTGTAGTAATCAAGGCGTCGGACTCCAAAACCATGGTAGGGACCTTGTCGTTTGTTCTAATCCCAGTCTTGGCTAGCACATATTACCAGTACTGCAACGGCTCACTCCTTGCTATGCTGGATATGTCCCACGCACATATCTGTAGTATATATGTACCTGAAAGGTAAGGCAAAAAAATAAGTCAATCGACCTATTTTAACAATACAATTGGGGCGGATAAAAATAACTTCGTGTCCCAAAACAGGCCCTAAGTCCAAAAGAAATATAAAGGATCCAAGGTAAAATTTGCTGAATCATGTTTCAGTTTGATTGTGCAAAGTTTCTAACTGGACCATTTACTTTGAAATACCTTTCCATAGCTTTATTTGCTATAATCTGCTTAAGTACTTAAAATCACAAGTGATAACAACTTACAATTAAGACACGGGATGTATTACGGCTATGAAAACAGACAAGTGATTGGATTAAAGTCGGCACAAAAATACAAACAATAAAGATAGTCTTGCAAATCAGTCAGACATTTATTATAGTACATTAAAACTTCCAAAATTATCTTATGGATTCACTCCCAAGTGTTTATACGACTGTCATTGAAAAATTAAAGAAATCCTTATAATGTACAACCTTTCATGGTAAAACTAATAATATAAGACTTAAAAAATAAGGTTATATACCTTGTTGTTATCAATCCACTAGTTTATATGATTACTAGTTTCGAGAATAGATTCCTCCCATTATCAGATTTTGATGCTTCACAGAAGAAAATACTGTCATAGGCTTGAGTTTTGAACACAATTCAACATTAAACACAAACTTGTACTGACACAAAGAAACATTAAACATTTAAAAATCCACAATAAGTATACATTATTTTCCATCTGTGGTCAGCCAAGGACAAGAGCAGACTGACAAAGACACATGGGAAAAACATGGGAAATAATGAGTACATTTATTGTGAATTTTTAAATGTGTAATGTTTCTATGTGTCAGTACAAGTTTGTGTTTAGTGTTGAAATGTTTTTAAACTCAAGACGATGACAGTATTTTATTCTGTGATACATCAATATTTGATAATGGGACAAAACTAGTCCCAAAACCAGTAATCTAATAAAATAGTGGATTGATGCCAACAATGTATGTAACCTTATTTTTTAAGTCATACATCAATCTAGGAGACAATCAAATAGAATGAATAAAATAATAATATATTTCCTAAAACAAATTGTTGGTAGCAATCAAAACAAAATATCTTATATTCATTAACTCACCACCTGAAAATACATTTTACATTTAACTACAAAGGATTTTTCACAACGAGGATTTTCTAATATTTTTAGGAGACACTTGTTTTCAACTTTCTATTTAACGCGACCTAAACCTAAAACGAATTAGAAGTGATGCAAACCCCCTGGGAATGGTGTTGCGGCTTCAGTCTGTAAAATATTTATCGGCTACCATCTATTGCCGAAGTGTTTTAACCTTTTTTTGGAAAATAATACTGTAGCGTTCCATCTGGAATTACAATTGAAAAATAAATTTCCATTAGAAAAACTAAGTGAAAGCCCAACGTTAAGCAAGTAAAAGACCCTTAATTAAACCCGCTTGTAGACTGAGCGATTAATATTGAAGGTTTATGTTTTTGTAATCCGTGAGTGTTTGGTTGCGGTATCTAACACAGGTTATTACGAGTCATAATTTCGTAGGTTTTACTTAAATTGTTAATCAAATCGATATAAATATGTTATGTCTTTCTTTAAGTTGAATTTGTTTCCAAATTGCATTCTGGTCACTACACTGTTTCAGTTTGTATCAATAAAAATAGTTATAATCAATAGTATAGTCTGTGACATCCTTGGCATTGTACTAATTCATTGTATGGTCATATTTCATTACGTACTGGCATTATTCCAAAGAGTATACATTTTAAGCAATAGTATACCACCAAAATGTTCATTGATCCCAGGTCACTGTCAAAACTAAGCTTTATTACCCGACCCAGTGGTTAAAATGGGCTTTGATTATCTATGATTTTGAGAGAAAATGAATATTTAAAAATGGACCAGTAGTTTAGTACTACCATCTGATAATTTAACTAGTAAAAAATAGTGTTTGCATTGTTTACATATGGATATTTATATATTACCTCTTCCTTGCAGTTGGAAGTTTTGGCCTAAGGCTTATTTCCCTCAATGAATATAAGAGGAAAATAATTGTAATTGGAGAAGGATTTAAATAAAATACCTAAACACTGCCGGGTTTATTTCAATTACAAGCAAAATTAAGGATATTAAGATTTATAGTTATATCATCATTGTAGAGGAAAGTATTTCGTTATTATTCAACATAAGAATATATTAAATTACGTCCATTAGACTTACTTCTATTAGCATAATACTAGTCACTATCAAAAACTAGTAAAACACTTTACATACATTATTTGTAAACAAAGTTTATATTGTTGAAGCCGATGATTCTTTACAAACTACATATAAAATGTTTAGACTGGTAGTAGCATGTGGAGTTGGTAGACTGCCAGATAGAGCAACAATGGAGAAACGCATTAATGTTTTATATCAATAGTATTATACCTCCCTATCAATATTAATTAATACTACTTATTTGACAGACCCCGTGTAATATTTTAATCGTTTGACGTGGCAATATTAATCATAAAGAAGATAAAATGGCATATACCAATAAATAAGTTGACGGCGGCACAGAGAGACGTTCATAGCCGTTTTGGCTATTAATATTATTTAATATCTCTCTTGTTCCATCCAAACAGCCGTAGTTGGTAGAGTCGTTTTTCACTTCAGATGTCAAATGAATTCGGTGTGGAGGAAACGCTCACGCACACATATCCTGCTTTTTGTCATTTTTTGCTTTACTGGCCTAATTAAAAACCAGGAAATATCTATTGTACTAACTATATCTACAATATGCTAACGCGTTGTTTGTGAAGCACCTAATGCTAAATTCTGTTTAAGGTAACTTGGAATTCCCTAATAAAACCAAAAATACTAAATTAGTTTTGAATTACTTAATAAAAATCTATCAAGATTATTGTCAAAAGGAGTATTTGTTTTGATTCATTGAGTAAATTACTTGTATCCACCGTGTTATTAAATTACAGTAATATGTGTAAAAGGGATTAACACTATTTCAAATGGAGTGTCCTTAAAGGATAGTGAATTATCTCAGATCATAAACAATTTTCAATTTCACTAGGCTATAGTATATAATTTGCTAATATGTAAATCACTGATCACTCTTCACCGTCAAACACAATTATAGTACATTCACTTAACAATTTTTAAATACCAAAGCAATTCCATGCCTTGATTATAAACCTCTTTGTATATTTTACCATTTTTATCTGTTGAGTGCAACTATTTCCTTAATTTGGTTACGGAATAAACTGAGGAAATAATCAAAACAAATATTGAAGACGAATAGTAAACAGTTTACGTCTAGTAAAAATTAACTTTGTTTCCAACAGGACATTTCTAAAATAACATATCAACCCTTTAATAAAAATGAAATAATTATAATGAAATAAAATGTCAATATAATGTTGATGTAAAAAAAACATACAAGTAATAGGCTTGGCCGACCTTCCCACCACACATTACGGTCGTGCGTCAAATTAACGACCTGTGTCACCATCGTTTACTTCGTCATGACATATTAATCATCGTATAAATACTGTTATTAGTATGGGTGGTAAATTATATGTCCTTTTTATGTTTTTGGAGAACTCTTTAATTTTTTAACGTTGCTTTTATTAGTTTTTTTTACAACTGGGTTTGATTTATGTAGGTAATAACAAGTATTTATTCGGTAAAGCTGTTTTGACATTTTTTGGAACAGCTTACCAAAATTAATTGGTAAGCTGCACAATACCCACTAGATGGTCATAAAACTGAATTGAATTATCTTAAAGTGCATATTTAGTGGGTTAATTTAAACTTTTGGTTGGAACCGATTGAATACCACTGAGAGAGGGTATTAATTGTTTGAATATTGTCATACCTCCAGCTAAGAGCTCGCTTTACATGTTGGCATACGCTCTGTTTCTGAAACTGAGCTTGTTTATTGTGTGTCCTCACTGAAATAGTATTATACTAACTTTGAATAGTTATATATACTTATTTTGACAGGTGTAATTCATTAAGAACCTGCGCAGTAGTGTCAACCAATGCTCATGGTCCATTAGAGTTTCAGGAGGGGAGTTGTCACACTGTAACCTGCTAGAGCTCGGTTTGATATTATGTTAATCACGTTTAGTTTTGAATTTGAATCTGTTTTAAACCATGATTAAATACATTAACAAGTATACAAAAACGTGTTCCTTCTAAAGCTACAGTCTGTTTCAATAAGCCAAAATTATTGTAATGGTTCCCTGTTTTTTTTTATTTTATTCATTTTTTATTTAAAATGAGAGTAGTGATTTAAAGACACATTTGGAGATTGTGTTAAAAAAGGAAATTTTTTCTTTTTAATCTTTTTATTTGACTAGGCAAAATCTTTCTTGTACTTTTTACGGCTAATGTATATTTTTTATTATTTGTACTTCCTTTTTAATGCTGGTATTCGTCTAAAATAATTATTTGGGAATATTTTGGTGATAAACCACTGACCATCCAATACGAGCAATTGGAAAGTGAAAAAAAAAAACTGAAAATTTCAAAGTTAATAATGAAACAAAAATTAATATTTTACTAATATGGTAGCATAAAATTAAGATTGAATTTAAATTAAACTGATTTACCGTTAATGTACGAATATAAAGAATAACTTGATAAAAACAAAATGAATATAGATTGATATAATTGTTATATTTTAAAAGTCGATATTTCCATTTATTCTCTAATTTTTTCAAATATAAACTCCTACTGTAAAATTAGCTCTTCGGTCATTACTGCAACAACTCTTGTTGTTTTTGTTGTAATATAAACGAAAAACTTCCAAGATCAGCTCAGATAATTTGGTTCAGTTGATTAATAATTGAAACCTATTGGAACGTTGGCCTCAAAGAGGACAAATAGCATGTAACGTTTAATGGTGTCCGAAACGGGTGGCTAGTGAGATCACAGTGCGAGAGAGTGGGAAAAGAGCAGGACAGGATGTAATTTGTGTTTTTAATGCACTACTTTAGAGCTGTAGTACGTAAATTCACGTAAATACGTCTCTTATTACTTCGTCTCGGTGGTGAAATTCAACGAGGAACCGTGTATAGTAAAGAGAAGAAAATGCGTGTGAATTTACTACACGTAAAAATTTACCATACACATTCATTTTCTCACACCTTCGAATTAAAGTGTTTTCCTAAAAATAAACTTCAAGCCCAGTATTTTATCGTAAAAATATAACATTGGTTTTTGGGAGTTTTCTTCTAAACATATTCATATAGAGGGTGATTTTGTGGTTTAAAGTTAGCTTTCAGTTTTTGTAAGAAGAACTTCTTGTGTAAAGAACATCCCGCGTTGGTATCGACTTTCGATGAAAGATAACTGCGGCGTTGAGCGGAAATCAAACACCGGAAGGATCCGCTGAAACCAAACGATATCAGATTTACTTTTTCTTCGGTACAGTTGGACGACGAAGCTCCTGAACCTTAAAAACAAAGATTTGTAGAGGTCTATTTTACGAATTTATTTAATTATAAGGAGATATTGTTATGAATAATGAAGTTTACATGATAATAAATGGGTAATCAGGGTGTAAAGAGATAATGGGGTGAGCGTTACACATTTAGGTGAGAAATCAAGTAAATTTTATTTCAGTTGGTAAAAAACAAACTTTACAAAAACTTTTTGTTTGAATTAGTTGAAACCTTTTAATTATATTTCTTAAGTAAACAAATTTCAAACATGGTTGGATTTTAGGGTGAATGAAACAATCAAGAACAAAAGTATAGTTAGCATTCAGTTTATATCTGTATGTATAAACAGTGTGTAAATCTTTACATTAATTCCCAGTTTTATGTTGTGAAAAACATATATGTTTTAAATACCTGCTTTCTATTAATACAATTTGTTGTAGGGGCAACTAGTTTCGACTTCAAAGTGAAAGTCTTACACAACAGAAGCGTTTATTTATGTTCTACATACACTGTTGTAATTGTTCCTACTACTTACATTTTGTACAATGTAAAATACTCGAAACTAAATGTTTTTATTTATAAATCTCAATTATGAACTTTTACAAAAATTATTTGTATAATTTATTAAAGGTTTTTTACTTTAATATGTATTACTAATGGATTTGATAAGATTGAATCAACTGAGAATTTAGTTATTCGATCAATAACTGCTAAATATTAGTGTTTTACAACCAAAGTTGAGGTAATGTGGTGATTTATATTGCTTTAAAAATAAAGGACACCTCGTAAACTTTAATTTGTTGAGCAAAAATTATATAAATAAAGTAAGGGAATTTAAGTAAAACCTCTTTTAACTTTGAAATTGTACTACTTGTTGTCGTTACAAATGTATATAAAACACACCACTCACATATCCAACACCCTCAGCAACAAAATAGATACTTAATTATTCTTGAAAAGAGTGACGGAGGTGATAATGTAAAATTAAATGTGGACAAAATTAATCAGGTTATATATATATATATTCGGTTATTTAATTCAAAATAAATATACAGTATAAATAATTTGGAAATTGTTAAACAACAATAAGCTTTTAGTGCATGTTAATTATAATTTGTCATTTTCAGTTAAAAATGTGTTTAATATGCAAACTGTGTTCATATATTTTACCGCTGAATACACAATGTGAATACTTGCTGTTTGTGCAACTTGTTTAAATAAATGGTGGCCAGTTTATAAAGTGCTAATTTCCCAGCCTATTTTATCCTCCCCACTCCATCCCCCCCACCAACCAAAAATTTGCATTTTTTCCATCCACTCTTACCCTAGGTATATATAAAAATTATACAAAATACATATATTTTGCCATAATACCCAACTTAAGTGTACCTTTATTTTGTTGTTCCATCTTACACCAATTAATGGAACAATTGAGCGGAAATATCTTAGGTTTTAGGTATTATTATTTACACTAGTATTAACAAATGTTTAAATACATATAAAAAAATTATTTATGCTTTCGTCGCAATAAACATTAAACACAATTTTTACATTAGTACGCTTAAACAAAATGGATCCGTGTTAGTAGTTTTCATAATTAATGGTTTCATGTGATGAGTCAGAGTCTCAGAAGTTAAAAATAAATTAGGGCTGTCTAATAACTATTTTAATGCTTCGTTTTAATGGCCAGAAATACTTAATTACAAAGAAATACTTTCTTACCCTCTCTTTGATATTTAATGTTGATTTTGTATGAATGGTTGTGTTTAAAACTAAACTATTACAAAGTAAATTAATACTTCAGTGAATAGTTTTCGTTAGTCTGTGCAACTAAAAAAAATTCAAAACGTTAAGTTTGAAGGAATCATATAATAATTGAATAAAAGAAAAATCACAAATCACAACCCACTAATTTAAGTTATTTATATTTCAAATGTAGAAGGGTATTTTGTCATAGGTTCCCAATTAATAAAAAATACTTCGCCTTCAATTGTTTTTAGCGAATTTCCCCTATAGGGAAGAAGCTATTACCGTAGTCGGCATGGTAAGACCTAGGCCCGGGACCATGATAACTTTTCGTTTTGAGGTCTCCAGACCCCAAAAACACCATTCGTTCGAAACTGTATATATATATATATATATATATATATATTTATATATATATATATTTATATATATATATGTGTGTGTCCGTGGGTGCGATAACTCTCGTAAAAAAGGTCCGATTTTGATTAAATTTGGTACAAACGTGTAAAGCAGCATTTATGACTTTAAGTTCGAAAACCAGACGGATCGACCTATCCAAAGGGGTATTTTGGGGGGTTTTGTACCCCCAAAAATGGGTTTATTGAGTTTTTTCCTTCAATTTTTGAAAAAGCCAAAATTTAATTTTCCCATTCGAATCAGCTTAAAAAGACGAACAATTTGATGTTTTAATCATTGCTTTACGTTAATTGGTTACTGAGATAGTGAAAGTGCTAAACACAGTACGTTGTCCAATGTTATTCTTATGTAGGATAAGAAAAATTGTATATCTCGCTTATTTATCAACTTATCCTGACGAAATTTGGTATATTGCTTCATTTCATTGTGGTCTATTGATATTGGCACAAAAACCCATTTTTGGCCGATAGTTCCCGTAGCAGCAAACCTGCATACTCAGCCCCATGTTATTCTTATAGAGAATAATTAACGTGTTATCTCCTTTAATTATGAACATAATTAATAGAACTTGGTTTATCGCTTTACCTAGTTGAGTTATATTGATATTTGTATAAAAGCCCATTGTTAGTGTTCCTTATTTCAGCAAACCTGCATACTCAGCTGCCATGTTATTCTTATGGAGAATAATTAAAATGTCATAAATCGTTTATTTATATTTTATATTGATGAAACTTGGTATGTGGCTTTATGTGGTATTAAGATAAATTAATAATCATTGGAAATTCGCTGAGTATGCAGGTTTGCTGCTACGGGGTATTTGATTATGGGGGGGACTAGTGAACTTATCATAGATAATACATAATATTCCCAACGTTCAACTACTATCTTAAGGTTATGAATTTTAACATAACAACAAACATTTACGATTCCCTAATTAGTAAATTTAAGTGTATTATTATTATTATTATTTATTATTTTCTTAACGTTGCAAAATTGATATGTTTACATAAGATGCGGGGTTAGCATGAATAATTTATTTATTATATGTAGTATTCAAAATATTGACTCACACGCTTTTACACATAAATCACAAATCAATATAAAACTTCACTTGCGTTGAGTAGCTCTAGGTTTCCTGTATGCAATTCATCCTTCCGTCATGGTTAATTTCATTCAAAGGTAATATCACTTTTCATTGCCACTATGTAACCTTCACAATGTCACACTGATCGGGTAGCCATTTGTAAAACACTCATTTGTGGTGGCTAAGACACGGAATTGTGTGCCAGTTTTGTGTAGTGGCATACAATTATCGGTAATTGTATAAAGCCAGATGAATTTAATAGTCATGCATGACAAATTCATCAGGATGGTATGTACACAACGACTACAACATGAGTACATGCAATGGTCATGATAATTAGTTAGATGTTCACAATCATATACATGTGAGGTAAATGGTGAAAGTGTTCTTTAATTATAATCAATAATACACAAAGTTTGTTTTTTACTTTCTGTATTTATGAGGAATAAATCACGGTTTATTGATATGTTACATTATTACTTTGTTTTTGTCGATAGTCAAAAATGGTATTTATGTTGCTTTCACCCACATTAGCTGAAAAACAGAATTATAAGTATTTTAGCTAGTCATCATCAGTAATAACTCATAATATTTCCTATAGGATCCGAATTCTCAATTTACTTACTATCCATACTTGAATATAAACTTATTTTCGATAGCAACATTAAGTTGTTTACAGATTTATCCCTAAAAAATCACACAGAATACGGCTTAAACGTTCATGTATATTGTATTAAATACGTTATATTCAATATATTATACATTACAAATAGAATATTTGTTTATTTTACACAGAAAGGTACTCGGTAAAGTAGGCTTCAATTGCTGGATATGCGGCCTACCTTCGGGTGTCGTCCCATTACCCCTTCAGTCCAGATAGTACCTAATATTGCATTTCTCACTACAAAGTTGGCTACGTTTACCTATAAGAGAAGTTTAAATGCCTAGCAAGTTTAAATACAAATTTGAGGTTAGAAGCCTAGTTTCATTTCTAAAATTTCTAATTACATAGTGTCCGTTCGAATCTGTTCACTTTGAACGAAAACATAAGTAAAGAACTAAACCAATTTAGTAAATTATTTCAGTCCCTAGTAACTGCATTCCCGTGCAATAATAACATTCAATTCAGCCAAGAAGGAAGTCAACAGATTTTAAACATCCATAATCTCCAAGTCCATTATATTTGAAAAACAACACTTTATTCTAGAGTATATTATTTTATGTCCCATAAAATTGGACTCGATAAACCAGTTAGGCGTGAAGTTGGATGAGTTTTGTGTTGTTTCTCCAAAAGCTCAGTTTTTACTCCCTTCAAGTCAGGAACTTCTCTTATCTGTTTCCTCCCACTTGTTGGAATTTAACTGAAACCCTGTTACTTTTTACCCGGATTTCTTATTTTAAAGAAATTCAAGAAAGATAAAAAAGTTGTAGGTTGTGTATCTTTTTGTTTTTATGTTTATTTACTTATATATTTAAACGTATCGGTTATCACTGATAAAAACAAAGAAATTATGCTTGAATATTGTTGCAGTATAAACGTTAAAAGTTCAAGTGCTTTAAAAGTATTAGTCAGACGACACATAAGTGGTACTTATAAATAATAAGTGTCCAAGATAAATAATAGTGTAATGATTCATATAACCAATGACCAATATTCCAAGCGTAGAATGGATAAAATTGTTCTTCCTTGAAAACTATATTTAAAAATGCCTCAAACCAATTCTAAAATGTAACACTTTAAATTGAAAATCTGTATTAACCTGAAACTATAATAACAATTTTACTAAAACTCTTTAATAAAGATTTCATCAAATATATTTTTTTTTTTCATCTAAAATTATATGTTTACAGTATTGCAGTGCTAGTTCAATAATTATTTAACAATACTGGTTGACTTTAATAATAAATTAATCTATACATTTAAACAAAATATGTATACGCCCTTCATTACTAAGATCAGTTCATAAAAATAATAAATTGCCCGTGTTTTGAACGCCGGAAGAGCCTAGCTGTGGCCTGTAACCCGCACGTGAGACTGCTGTAGATATTATTAGCCGGCAATGCAACTGCCAGACTCGCGCGGCCAAAACGACATAGTATTATTAGTTTTAGGTCATAAGCAAATTCAAATGAAATGATGTACAGATTGTCTTGTCATTAAAAATAGTAACCCAAACAATTAAAAATAAGTTAGTATCATTTTAAATTTGTTTACTGATAAAATTAACAAATTAAAAGAAATATACACTTTTGATTAGGTGAATGTTTTAATTCGTAGAGACAGCTTTTCAATAGAATAAAACTTTGTTACTGCTTGTTTTTTACGGTTTTCTTAATGACCTTACAACTATCAAATGCTTAGTTATCACAATTTTAAAAATAAAAATCGCTTAAATTTTTTTGTAACATTTTCTACTCTTATGGTTTGTTAAGTAGAAAACTGTTTAAACACGTGTATACGACAACATTGGATATTGAATATGAAAAAACACCCTTACAAAAAAGCGAGAATTTTACAACAACAAAAGTTTTTATGTGGTATCATTTTGGCTGTTTAGGGATAAAGAACACCTTGTAAACAAAGGGTATTTCTTCTTTAATGTTATATAAATCCACCCGACCAAAGCCCTTTCACACCAAGGACTGCGTTAAGCACGCCATCTGTAGCCAAAGGCAACAATGGCAACAAACATTAGGCTCTTCCTAAGAAAAAAAAAAAACCAAACTAGATCTTCTTTTAGGAGAGCACGTTCCTCTGTTAAACACGCTCTGGATAAAACGATTGATTAATAGTAAATCGATGATGCTTTACTATAGTTTTGACATCTTAGAACTGTAATATATTGCCTCAGAACAGGTATGATACAATAAGCGGTTTAAATTATCATCGGTCTTCCAGATCGTTTGTTATAGTTATAGTTATTAGTTGTTAGTTATGGTCGTGCATTATTAATGTGAACTGTGAGAAGTTTTTAATGTAATAGATTGGTTTTAGTGTAAAAACTGAAGATAGTGCAACATATACTGATAAATAGTACGCTAAT
This sequence comes from Allygus modestus, assembly GCA_963675035.1. Lineage (NCBI taxonomy): Eukaryota > Metazoa > Arthropoda > Insecta > Hemiptera > Cicadellidae > Allygus > Allygus modestus. The sequence goes on along the minus strand of OY776115.1, from coordinate 53,701,679 downwards.
ATACGTCTTGAAAGACCTGGACGTCTGAAGGTAATTTAAACCACTTATTGTGCTTTAGTTTAGGTACAATCATTACAAATACATTTAATTATGTTTATAATTTTAAAAATATTACACATTATTTCTTATTAGCACATGAAGCCATTGTTGCCAAATATCTAAAGGCTTCTTCACACCACCGTAGTTCACGTATTAATACGTCAGTGACACCGCGCCTCCTTCACACCGAAAGCCACGTAGCAGACGTAGTTCCTTCCCCTTTAACCTCATCGCCAACAGTTGCTCACTTACATTGGTTAGTTATGGCGTTATCGAGCTCAGTGCGCAATTTGCGCTTGCGCGGCTCGAGCTACGCGCGCGATGCGTAGCTAGCCCAGGTAGCAGTCAAAACGTATCATTACGTCACTCATGTCGCTCGCGTATTAATACGCCAGAGTGAACTGTTCCACTTGATATCATTGTGAGATACGTCAGCGACGTCTTCGAAACCCTTAAGGGCGAAGCAAGAACATAAATAAAAATATGCGAATAGTAAAAATAAGCTTTATTGTTGACTTCAAAACGTTTATTGCAAACTATATAAACTCATTTTATGTATGTAACTTATATAAATAGTTTAAAGTGCAAAATAAATATACGCATCAGTGACGAAGTATAATTGTAAAAATAAAAATTGTAGCTCAATGTTTAAAACTTTATTAACTGAAAGCGGCTAACTTTATTAACGACGCGCAAAAAACATACACACGTTTCTTTAATACTTGCTAGGTATTCTATAGTATTAGTTCCTTGATTTTTTTGTAATTCATACTTGTGATAGACTAGAGAATAACTGATAAACGAGTTGCCAAACTGCACAAAATGAAAGTGAAAAGAAAAGTTTATGCATGCTGCAATGCAGGAACATCAATCCACTAAACTGAAAGTAGTTGGTAATATATTGGGTATAATTAGTTTTGTACCTTGAACGCTAAATGCCTTGGTTTTATTTTGGCACAGCGTATACTGTCTCAATATTATGTATAATGTGTTTGGGATTTCGGAAAACTAAAAAATGTCTAAATATAAATTTACAATATATGAATAATACTGACTGAGTTATTGTTAGTATAGGACTGATATTTATCTATCAGTGACGAAGTGGTAAGTATTTCATATGACATTCTTCCTTCATTGTGGTTAGGTTTTCAATATGACTTTTGGTATAATTGAAATACATTTTTCAGTGACATTAAAGAAAAGAACAATGACCATAGCTAAAAGAAAGAATGCAGAACTCAAGTTTTAAACACACAGAACCAAAGTTGGATTTTTTTACTGAATATTTAAAACGAAAACAGCAGATAATTCACGCAGCTTTTACGCTTGTTTCCCGTTGTTTTTATTGTTTAGACTTTTCCAGCCAGAAATAATTTTTACTGGCAGTCCAGTATAAATGACATTGCGTTCAGGATCTATGTTTTAACATTGCAAAACATTTGCAGGTGTAGGTTAACATTTTGCTGTGAAGTTTGTTTCCATTAACATCTGTTGTAATAACTGCAGTAATAAAACTACAGAGACTACAAGATGAATTATATTAATCAAGAACAATAACTGACATGTATCGATATTAATCTTGTAAATTGAGATGCAAGTTTTGTATAAAACTACTGCATAAAAAATTAGTTTTCATATTTATTAGGTATTCTTAACCTAAAATTAATTTAAAATGTCTAATCATTTAAAATAAATCGATAAAACCATTTCATTTTCCAGTGACTGCCAAGACTGCATACACACCGACCCGGATTACTCGCCTATCAGTGTAACACGAAATACGGGGGCTAATGGTTTATAACAATGGAATCAGGAAAATAGGTAATCGTGAAATTTCATTATTCTATATTGTAATCGCACACAGATAGGGTTACTTTTTACTGTTTGTTGCACCAAATAACACTCATTACTAAGATAGAACTATAGTTTATTTTGAACACGTTTTCGCTCTGTATATTGGCCAAAACTAGATGATAAAAATGAACATGTCTGTTTAGATTTAAAGTATTTAACAAAATACTATAACACTTAAATCGTTTGGTCTTCCTATGGTTTCCAGACAAAATCTTTTTCTTAGACTTATGTATGGTTACCACAAAACCTGGTATGAAGATAATATTAACCTTATGATAGAAAATATCCTTCAAATCATATCAATTTTGCAATTACGAGTTATGAAGAGGGATTCATAATACTATTATACAGCCAAGTAGCCTCCTTTCCAACCTTTTGTTCACTGTGCTATTTTTTTCGTACTCGCATTATAATTAAATACACATCCAATCAATTTTATAAGTTGTTTAATTATGAATTCTGGCATTCATATGTTTTGAATTTAATATTTACCTTAATATGAAAGTAGTTTGGAAGTCCAGTAATTATTTTGTAACTTGGTTATCAGTGTTACTGATTCGAATAACCATGTTATACACTAGAACAATTTGTTTAAATAATTTTAACTGAACTTAATATATTTTCATTAATAATAGCTCAATAATAGTATAAACAAATTAAAATCATATATTACATTTATTATTCAATCTCTGTTTATGTATAAAAAAGTACATTGTAAAATTTAATCAATTAAGTTAAACGTCTTCAAAGTCTAAAACTATATCATACATTCTATCCAGTTATTGGCGTCACTATTTGCTTAATCTCTGCAAGTTTAAAGAGTTTTAGAGGCCGTTTTTGGGGATATAATCACTGGGTTTCAGAGGCGTTATTTTTCAGTAAAAATATACACATTTACTTTATTGTTTTGCAATTGAATTGACTCCTGTAACAATGCAACATAATTTAATACATTATTTGTGTGCGTGATATACACACAGACAGGCTGAGCCCACCATCCACTTTACCGTAAAGAAAACACGCAAATCTTGATGAAGCACCTCGTAAATTGTATTTCCCCGCATTTATGTTCTTTTTATTGCATTTATTTCACGTTTGCTACGTTCACAATTAATAAATTAAAGCTTAAATAATAAATGTTACAAAGTATGTAATGTGCATACATTATGATGAAAGATATTAGGTTAAATATGATTCAAAATACAACTAAATAGAATACAAAATGTACTTTATCTTTTTTATACAATATTACGGTTTTTGATATATATTTATTATAATACATTAAATGACTTCCATTTTGGAGCAGACTATTAAAAGACCAATTATTTTAATATTATTAGGTTTTTACTTTGTAAAGAGTTGCACAATATTTAAAATCAATGAATTAAACTATATTTACTGTACATAAAGTATGTATTGAAAGTAATACAAATTTAGAGGTAAAAGAACATTTTACTATGATTAATTTAACGATCACGCTGATCAAATATCATTTCACCATTCTTCACTGCCTGTACATACTAAAATAAAGATAAATTAACCTTGCGCATGGCGAGGAGGAAGTGACTGTACACTGTGACAGGAGGAGAGGACAGCTAGTCACATTGTTGCCACTCCCCCCCCTTTACCACTTACTGACGACTAATAATTCCCCTCACCCCATTCAAGATTCAGATTGTCTCTAGGGTAAACCATGTCCCAAACTTCTGGCACCCACAGTTTATAATGTCCCGTAGGGTATGGTGAAGTTGGCATTAAAACAGACCAGGTAACAAGCAGGTTGGTGAATAGTACTCTATAATTGATTTCCGTCTCAGCTTTACGTCATCGAATATACCGTCACTACGGCCTAAAAACGGTCAGGTTTGATGCTATGACATTTCTTTTAAAATGGTTTTTAAATGAGAGAGCATTACTTTATTGATAATTAAGTAGGTAAATAATACAACAAATATGACAACCTAACATTGTGACTCAATGAGCTTTTACCAAGTGGTTATACTTTTAGTTTGGATGTTGTTTCTAATAACAAGAATGCTAGTAATGCAAGTCATTACTGAATAAAATGTGTCTTTTTTAAGGATATCTTGATAAATAATGCGTAAAAACAATACTTTAATGTCCCAATACCAGGTCAGAGAGAGACCTCCGCTACATGTGAGGCTTTGTACATTAACATTGAAGTATCCTTTTCGTCTGGTCTTAGGATTGGCTGGTTAGCACAGTCGTTAGTGTGCTCGTTTTATAATCTGAAGTGTTCCGGATCGACCCAGAGCAAAATCCTGAGAGAATTTCGTGAAGGTTTGATACGGGATCCAGCTGCCATTGGTCATTGGGCTATTAATTAAGGATCCTGGCTAAAGTATCAGTCGGCCTACAGAATGCCTTATCACAAACGGTTTTTCCCCCCTCTGTTTAAAAATATTTTTATTTATTTTTGTAGTGTATAAAAATGAGCTCTATAATATTAAGTAACAAAATACTCCGAGACATTTGAAGTGTTTATTGTGTTTACAATTTATTTTGGTTAAGAGTTTTTTTTTAATAAATAGAATATTTCCACGCTTTTTCTTTTGGTTTAATTCCATGTATTTCAGTTAATCATGTACAATATGGATAGAAATACCCCCGTAGCAGCAAACCTGCTTATTCAGCAAATTTCCAATTCATATATACATAGATTTCCAATACATAGATATATGTATCTTAATACCACTTAAAGCCTCTTACCAAGTTTCATCAATACACATTCATAAATAAATGATTTATGACATTTTAATTATTCTCCATAAGAATAACATGGTGTCTGAGGATGCAGGTTTGCTGAAGCAAGGAAAAAAATAATGTTTTTTTTATGAAAATATTCTTATAACTCAACTAGGTGAAGCCACATATCAAATTTTATTAATTTATGTTCACAATTAAGGGGGATAACATTTTAATTATTGTCCATAAGAATAACACGTTGGCTGAGTACGCAGGTTTGATGCTACGGGGGCTATCGGCAAAAAATCGTTTTTCGTGTAAATATCAATAGACTACAACTGTATGGAGCAATATACAAAGTTTTGTCAGGATAAGTTGATAAATAAGCAAGAAATACAATTTGTCTTATTCTCCATAAGGATAACATTGTATAACGAACTGTGTTTAGCACTTTCAGTATCTCTGAAACCAATTAACGAAGAAAAATGATCAAATCACCAAATTGATTTTTTAAGCTGAATTTAATGGTGAAAACTAAAATTGGATTTCCAAAAATATTATATTTAAAAAACTCAACAAAAAACATTTTTGGGTTACAAATCCCTCGCAAAATACCCCTTTGGTTGGCGCGATCTGGCTGGTTTTCGAACTTAAATTCATAAACGTTGCTTTACATCTTTGTGCCAAATCTTATCAAAATTTGGATAAGTTTTTACAAAAGTTATCGCACCCATGGACATATATATATGTATATACAGTTTTGACCGAATGGCGTTTTTGGCATCTAGGGACCTTAAAACGAAAAGTTATCATGGTCCCTGGCCTAGGTCTTACCATGCCGACTACGGTAATAGTTTCTTCCCCATAGCAGAAATTCGCTAAAATTAGGGTAATTTCTTTGTTAAAATATAAAATTATATACGTCTTTGAGCAATTGAACTTTACGAACGGTACGTGTACGGGGTTTGTAATAATATTTATTGAACCAATGGCTACCAGGTAGCTTGTATGTTACAAATGAAAACATTCAACACATCACTGCAGCTGTGGCAAGGATGGGCAATTTATACATATGTGTATGCGCGTAAAGAATACAAATGACGACAGGAGTTCCCTGAGGAATATAAATCAACAAACTGACCCTAACTTTGTTTCGCTTTTCTGCCGTTTTGCGGTTTTCCTCCTCAGATGTCAGAGTTTAGAAGTCAGAATCCTCTATAAAGCCATTTGGTGTTATGGTCGGTTAAACTAAAAATGCTGTGTTTTCGTTCAAAACTATAAAATATATATATTGATTATTCAGAGCTTGTTGATGTAAATTAAAATTTCACTCTGTCTCCTACAGGTGAGTTCAAAAGAGTTGGTGAACTGTCAATTTATTTACCATCTGTCATAGATATTCAATTTTACGTGAGAATACATTTTTAAATATTGCATTATGCAAATTTGATTTGTAATATTCCTAGTTTGGTGAAGCCGTATGTACTCCTTGTATAAAGCAAAGTGTTACTGGTCAAATTGGAAGTTTGTAAAAATGTACATACTAACTTTAATGTTTTTGCTAGCAATTGTGTTCTATTTATGCCCAAATTAATTAGAGCACCCCACCTTGCACGGGTTCGTAAACCCTTGATTACTGGACCTGTTTTCCCCTCCACCTCCACCGAGATTACCTCAGTACAGAGCACCCCACCTTGCACGGGTTCGTAAACCCTTGATTACTGGACCTGTTTTCCCCTCCACCTCCACCGAGATTACCTCAGTACAGAGCACCCCACCTTGCACGGGTTCGTAAACCCTTGATTACTGGACCTGTTTTCCCCTCCACCTCCACTGAGATTACCTCAGTACAGAGCACCCCACCTTGCACGGGTTCGTAAACCCTTGATTACTGGACCTGTTTTCCCCTCCACCTCCACCGAGATTACCTCAGTACAGAGCACCCCACCTTGCACGGGTTCGTAAACCCTTGATTACTGGACCTGTTTTCCCCTCCACCTCCACCGAGATTACCTCAGTACAGAGCACCCCACCTTGCACGGGTTCGTAAACACTTGATTACTGGACCTGTTTTCCCCTCCACCTCCACCGAGATTACCTCAGTACAGAGCACCCCACCTTGCACGGGTTCGTAAACTCTTGATTACTGGACCTGTTTTCCCCTCCACCTCCACCGAGATTACCTCAGTACAGAGCACCCCACCTTGCACGGGTTCGTAAACCCTTGATTACTGGACCTGTTTTCCCCTCCACCTCCACCGAGATTACCTCAGTACAGAGCACCCCACCTTGCACGGGTTCGTATACCCTTGATTACTGGACCTGTTTTCCCCTCCACCTCCACCGAGATTACCTCAGTACAGAGCACCCCACCTTGCACGGGTTCGTAAACCCTTGATTACTGGACCTGTTTTCCCCTCCACCTCCACCGAGATTACCTCAGTACAGAGCAGCCCACCTTGAACGGGTTCGTAAACCCTTGATTATTGGACCTGTTTTCCCCTCCACCTCCACCGAGATTACCTCAGTAAAGAGCACCCCACCTTGCACGGGTTCGTAAACCCTTGATTACTGGACCTGTTTTCCCCTCCACCTCCACCGAGATTACCTCAGTACAGAGCACCCCACCTTGCACGGGTTCGTAAACCCTTGATTACTGGACCTGTTTTCCCCTCCACCTCCACCGAGATTACCTCAGTACAGAGCAGCCCACCTTGCACGGGTTCGTAAACCCTTGATTACTGGACCTGTTTTCCCCTCCACCTCCACCGAAATTACCTCAGTACAGAGCACCCCACCTTGCACGGGTTCGTAAACCCTTGATTAATGGACCTGTTTTCCCCTCCACCTCCACCGAGATTACCCCAGTACAGAGCACCCCACCTTGCACGGGTTCGTAAACCCTTGATTACTGGACCTGTTTTCCCCTCCACCTCCACCGAGATTACCTCAGTACAGAGCACCCCACCTTGCACGGGTTCGTAAACCCTTGATTACTGGACCTGTTTTCCCCTCCACCTCCACCGAGATTACCTCAGTACAGAGCAGCCCACCTTGCACGGGTTCGTAAACCCTTGATTACTGGACCTGTTTTCCCCTCCACCTCCACCGAGATTACCTCAGTACAGAGCACCCCACCTTGCACGGGTTCGTAAACCCTTGATTACTGGACCTGTTTTCCCCTCCACCTCCACCGAGATTACCTCAGTACAGAGCACCCCACCTTGCACGGGTTCGTAAACCCTTGATTACTGGACCTGTTTTCCCCTCCACCTCCACCGAGATTACCTCAGTACAGAGCACCCCACCTTGCACGGGTTCGTAAACCCTTGATTAATGGACCTGTTTTCCCCTCCACCTCCACCGAGATTACCTCAGTACAGAGCACCCCACCTTGCACGGGTTCGTAAACCCTTGATTACTGGACCTGGTTTCCCCTCCACCTCCACCGAGATTACCTCAGTACAGTGCACCCCACCTTGCACGGGTTCGTAAACCCTTGATTACTGGACCTGTTTTCCCCTCCACCTCCACTGAGATTACCTCAGTACATTAGCTTGAATGTAAACTTTGCCAAACTTTGGCCGATGTCACAATGAAACTGGCCTTGTTTTTGTCACAATCTTTTTTCTGTTCTGACAAATTATTTACTTTTGTCATTATGCCAAGTTAAAGCCATATGACAATTTAAAATTTGTAAAACTACCTTTACCAAGCATTGCAAGATTTATTAAATACCTTCTGATAAGGATTTGTATGTAAAAATAACGTGTAACCAATTCTTTGTCTGAAATTGGTGTCTAATATGGTTAATGATTACTTCGGTGTTTTTACTCTCTATGTAGTCTCTTCTTTCAGCCGCATTTTAAACATTGCGATCAAAATTACAAATATTCTATATTTTTCTATGAAATTAAAAATATTTACGTGTGAATAAAAAGAAAAATCTTTACGTTTTAAGGATAAATACTACGTTTTAACGGGCTTTATTGGGCCGAATTCCTAGTAGTATCTACAATAGTACATTAGAATTTCTAGTAGTAAATATTGGCATTAATGTCATGCATGTGTAGTATGTACAACCCAAACCAATGTAGTGTGTTTCAGCAGTATAGTAAATATTGGCATTAATGTCATGCATGTGTAGTATGTACAACCCAAACCAATGTAGTGTATTTCAGCAGTATAGTAAATATTGGCATTAATGTCATGCATGTGTAGTATGTACAACCCAAACCAATGTAGTGTATTTCAGCAGTATAGTAAATACTGGCATTAATGTCATGCATGTGTAGTGTGTACAACACAAAGCAATGTAGTGTATCTCAGCAGTATAGTAAATATTGGCATTACTGTCATGCATGTGTAGTATGTACAACCCAAACAAATGTAGTGTATCTCAGCAGTATAGTAAATATTGGCATTAATGTCATGCATGTGTAGTGTGTACAACACAAACCAATGTAGTGTATTTCAGCAGTATAGTAAATATTGGCATTAATGTCATGCATGTGTAGTGTGTACAACACAAAGCAACGTAGTGTATCTCAGCAGTATAGTAAATATTGGCATTAATGTCATGCATGTGTAGTATGTACAACACAAAACAATGTAGTGTATCTTAGCAATACGGTAAAAATTGGCATTAATGTCATGCATGTGTAGTATGTACAACACAAAGCAATGTAGTGTATCTCAGCAGTATAGTAAATATTGGCATTAATGTCATGCATGTGTAGTATGTACAACCCAAACAAATGTAGTGTATCTCAGCAATATAATAAAGATTGGCATTTTTGACATACATGATTTTATTTTACCTACCTACCTATTTATAAGTTTATAACCTTGGCATAGTTTTATATACTGGAAAGTACTGAAGTTTATATGTTGGGTATTTGTATTCCGTTTTGTTTATTTTGCATAACAAAACGCTAAATTACGATGCACAACGAAAATCCCGGTTTATTGTAAATTAAATATGTTGTTTCCATGGTGTTATTTGATTATGTTGTTCTTGTTATTAGGTCTATCGTGTATATTAATTTTATGTTGTTATGTGTAATATTTATACATTGTGTTATGTGTTTATTGTATGTTTTTTCCGATTTAAACTTATAATGATTCCAAAAATACATCAACGTGAATATAGTCTAATAAATTTTAGCATTAATTGGTTGCAGAATAAACCGTAAGACCTACTTGCTGAGTTTTACTCAATGTTTGTAGTAACTCTTTATATTTAAACAAGCCTTATAACGTCGAAAACTGCAACGATGGATGGGTTATGTTTTAGAGGTCATGAAAGGAGGTATAATGGAGATGTTAAGGTAGGCGGAGGTACAACAGCCGAGGTAATTAACACTTAATTGACTGGCGTGCTTTATTAACCGGTGTGTGGTTACTATCTTTCAAGGCGTTATCAGTGTTCTGTTCATTTAAACCTTATTTAGCTTTAAACATAATAAAAAGCAAACTTTACATACACCACAGATATTTGTAGATAGATTGATGTGACGTGTAACATCCCGAAAGCAATCCAGATAACAAACCTTATGGTTAAATTTCTAAGTGGAGCTATATTCATTGCTTGTTTGCTTGATTGAATGGCGGATCTTGAAACTTCAAAGTAGCGAAAACCGTACTGTAAGTACCCTGATAAAAATAAACTACTTAGAGGTAGCAGAGTGATGATTAAAAATAAATAAAATTTAAAATCTTTAAATACAATTAAGTATGCAGGCCTAGCACTACTCGGTGATTATAGACCATAAGTATTGTACTACCAAAGGGTCTCCTGATCGTATAATATTCCAGCATGTGTTTTCTTTTCCTTCCCGGACTATAAATATAATGAATAAAGTAATACGACTGAGTACAAACCTGAAAGGTAAAAATTGAGTACTTGATATACCCGAGTAATCGAGTGCTGCAGAAATAATCGAGTTATAGTAAGTGGGAGGGTTCGTGAGGTAACAAATAATAGCTTAATGAAGTATGCCCAGTACCTCTATGTTCACTGCCTCTAAGGTTGTAGTATCAATATCAACAAATGTTCTTATCTATTTGTTTTTACATAAGCCAGAGTTGTTTTGTAAGATTGTTTTACAGTACCTAAAAAAAATTAGCAAAAGTAGTCAGAAACATGCCCGAGATTTAAACCCGTAGCGTCTTGAACCGAAGTCAAGGACTATCTGTAACTTAAAAATTTTTAATAATGTTACATACCTTGTCGTCATCAATCCCCTGTGTTATAAGGTATGTAACAATCTGTTTATTCATATAGTAGTGTGAATAAACTATCTGTTAGTCTAGTGAGACATTCTGCATGGTATACAAATATTTAAGTATGAACTTTTATATAATCTGTGAGGCATTATTGGGTTAATTCATTATATTTTAGACAGTATAAGGAAGCAGTTTAGCTTAATTTCATCTAAATATCATACTACTTTAGTTTAGTAAAGCTATTTTAGTCTAATGAAATTAAAAATAAAATAATATTTTAAAATTAGATAAACATTATGTAACAACTTCCAGGCAGCAGGATAACTAAATATACGTACTAGCAGACCCGTTGCGGCTTCGCCCGCGTAAACTATGAAAGTTGTGTGTGCTACATTCTGTGATTAGCTCGTGGAACTACTCCGACTCAAAAACAGATGTTTGAATTTTCATCAGCTCAAACCAAAGTGAACGTCTATAAGGAATACATGGTAACTTTGAATCCCCGTAGGGCAAAGCCCTGTAGATGAATTTATATAAAAACAATTAACTTTCTTATTTTAGATCTAAAGAATCAATGTAACGAATTTCACCACTTTAGCACGCCGGTAAGTTGGCTAATTAGTGATGAGTGAGTGAGGGCTTTGCCTTTTATATATATAAGATAACTATTTTAGATTAAATAGACCGTGTAATCTAATCTAATCAGATTACATAACTATGATCTATATTAAGTTACCCAATTCGAACTTAAGTTGTTTTGTTGATGGTGGTTGGCTGGTGTTATAGAGTATCCAAAATATATTGTTTCCTTGCTATATATTTTACAAACCTATTTCTCTATTTTCATTTAAATAAACAGTATTAGACGAATATATGTTTTGTCATACTTTATTTATTTATGTTTATCGTTTCATTTGAATACAAAAGATGTACTTAAACATATATACAAATATGATTGAAACAATAACCTTCGTAGGTTATTACCTGTACTGGTAGGTTTATCATATTATTTTAAAAAAAAACACAAATATTAAATATCAATAATAAATATTATATATTATTTATCTAGCCTTTTTTCTGTCAGCCCGCAAAATCTTCCTTATTCCTTTATTAAATTCCATGATTTACTCCTCATTTTATTTTAAAGTTTATCGTGCCGGCTATTGACGAAAAATAGACCCATGGTCTAAAAATGTACCGTTTCTCGGAAATTTGAAAAATATGAAAGATAAAAAAAGGTAATAGTTTGTTTTGACAGGAGCGAATATGTAACAAAAGAACATCTGATCAGCTAACAAGATTTGGTTCGCAGTGCGGAATTCCGCACGGGTCGACTAGTAATAATATATTATTATATATATTTACTTATTAATAATAAATAATAAAATATAAATATAACATTTTAAGCCAGAAATCAAGACTTAATTTTCAAAAGATACGCAAGTTTGTTTTATTATTATTATAACTAAGTAATGATGGAAAAGGAAACGGATGTCGTTTGGTAAAATGCCGAACGGAGCGCTTCCGGTGTTTGATTTCCACTCTATACTCTACCAGTTGTCAGTTTATCAAATACAAATATTATATATCAAAACAGGTAACTCAAACAAGTAATAATGTTAATAGAACTTATCTAGTGACTTAATAATATAGATGTAATATTATAAATTGTAATTTGTTACGGTTAGTATTTACAAGAAGCATATTTTAAATAGATACTTTACGGAATTGTTTACACTAATTTGCTTTAAATAAATCGATATTGTTATAATTATTACTCTTAAATTTTTTTTACAGTAGCTTATGGTTAATAATTTACGAATATTATTACGAATACTGGTTATTACGTCAATAACATAATATGTTTTAATACTCCCGTTATTAAAAAACACACTGACATACAAAACAGCTGAAATACAATATATTGATATGTTATGAAAATAATAATAATTTTCTTTCAGTATATTACTTTAACTACGAATAATTGTTTCCTAAAACACATACATTTTAAAAGTACTTTAACAAATCAATTAACATGAATTCTAAAGACATAACAGTAGAAATATTTTCTTATAAATTAAAACGGATGTTCGATTACAAGCAAACTATCAGGCAATCAACCTTTGACCAGTCCAATGGCCATAATCAGTCCAAATCAGTACCCAAACAACATGTATCATAATATAATGCTACTCAAGGAATTGCTTCAAGAAATATGAAACATTATATTTTAAAACCATCTGTAATCCTCCGAATAACGTGTAATCGTTACAATAGTCAATTATTTATTTAATTGTTTAACACCGAGAGCCTATTTACGCTTGGCTAGGGATTGACTAATGGCTTCCATTGCCGTCTGGTTGGTTAAAATCATACTAATTACTTCATTAGTTGTTATAAAGTAATTTTCAAATTAAATTTAACTGTATGATGTGGCACATTCAAATTGCATTATACTTTCAGGTAAAATATTCGTAAATATGAAAAAACTCATTTTCACACAAATTAATTTAGCTGTCAAATTCATACTTAAACTAAATATATCTGTCCACTCTGTATTGACAAATAACTATATAATAAGCAATTGACAACCAATTCAAGACTTGAAAATGTGAATCGAGATTAAAATACGTTGCAGTTCAATCCTAATCTAGCCATTCAAAACTTTGGCAGAATAAACTTTGCATTTACAACACTTACAATCTAATTTGCAAGTTGATAACTAAAGCACTGTACTATGTGTTTACAAAATTATTATACTATAGAGTACTTTTACATCTAGTTTTACTAAATTATATCTTAATTTAATTTTGTTCAGAATCTAATTATTGTTACACAATACAATTTTAATCCATCTTAAATGTTGTTTATAATTTATAAATATGGAAATTATTATAATGGGAATGTAGTTCTAGTGTAGGCTTAGTAGTATGCTAATGGATGTTAACGGAAATAACTGGTTTTATTCAGTGAGATTTGTTCTGGATTTTTAAATGTGAAAATGGGACTAACCATGTCAACTAGATGTTACGGAATAAACTTAACTTGAGAAGTACCTGTTACATTTTCTTTACGAACTCATTTTATATAGACGATTATAATATTATGTTTAAACATATTTTAGGAATAAAGGTTAGAAATATAAATTAACAGTGTTCAAATAGGTTATTAAAATAGCCTTACTTAAATAAATGATCTTCCATACGGCCAACGTTATTAAGAGGGGTAGATAAATGATAAACGAAGCAAATTGTGGTTTTAAAGTCCCGTTGTGTTACACGTGTTACACATTAAGAAAAATTTGAGAACTCGGTCTAATGTGTTTTAAACGACCAGCTCATATTATCTGGTGTGTTTGTGACAGCTTAGAAAAACCTAATTTGAATATGTTTAAGTTGGTTACAGAAACGCTGAAACGAGTGTCCTTTGTAGGATTCCAATTTACTCATATTGTAAAACGAGCCTGAAAATTCGGTGTTTTATAAATTAATTAGTTTGGTGTTCAATTGTTTACCGGATACGGTAACTCATGTAGAGTGCTGGCCAAACAAGAAAGACATAAGGTGGTATTAGTTAAAGGTGTTATTTTGTAAACATTTAAATGTTACTCTTCAAATGTGGGCCGTTCAAATGTAGAATTATAAAATTTGTTTCACAAAAGAAAATTGTAAGATTTTACTAGATACAATAAATGCTGCTTGGATAAATTGTTAGGCGTGTAACTAATAGCTAATCAAAAGTCAACTATGAAGTAAGCTTTGTTTTTCTTTAATTTGCAGGAAACCACAGTTATTGACATTTTATAATCTGGAAAAGTCTTGAACTGTGAATAGGTAGGTTTTAAATATGTCTTATAGAAATATTTTTAAATTACATCAAATATAAGAGTTTCTATTTGAGGTACATTTTAAACTATAAAGAGAGGATACGGTTATTTTTTGGTTGCTACAAAGAGTAAAATTAATTTACTGCCAGCCATAGTAATAATATAAGGTAATACAACCGTTAATACAAGGTAATTTAATGTGGTTAAAATCCGCTAACTTGTATTTCTGTATATGCACTTGTATTTCACTGCCAAATGTTTAAATTGATACTCTTCGAGAAAATTAATTGTTAATACAATTACATATAAATAGTATATTACAGATTTAAGTTACAAAAACATGGTTGCCCTTAAAGTATTAAAACAGGCAAATATAAAAGATGTTATAAAAAATAATAACTATAAATATTGTGTGGGACATATCTAAAAAACACAGACATATAATGTTAAATGTTATCAAGTATTACAATACTTTAGACGTGTTTAAATGAAGATTATTCATAATAAATAAATTTACACATTCTATATCGAATATAAAATCAAAATTTAACATACAAATGATACAAGGCATTAACAAGTGAATTAAATAAAATGTTGACGTGTACTTTGAAATTTCAAACAGGTTACTAGAATATAAATGGTTCATACAAGCTTGCCGTATAAATTGATTGAATTATTTTTTTTCCCCTACCACCACAAAAGATTTTCTATAAGCTTATAGGTACCATCTGGTAAAAAAACTATATTTATCTTCACATCCTCCTAATTTTTTGCCTAGTAAAACATAACAACATCCGAGTTATTTAGGCAGTTTTCATGCCTCCAGCACTCTCTCGTTTGAAGGCCAAGGAATAAAAGAAGTTAAAAAGTGTATATCAGATGGAAAATTCAAAGTAGTTTTTCATTTATTTTAGATTAACCCACGAATTAAACTATTATACATGCGTTTGGTACACAATCTTGTTTGACGCTTACTTAAAATGTGGATCATTACTTATAGGTGTATTATTCTTAAAATGCAAAATTTGACGAAGTTTATAATTTTTATATATATATATTTTAATCTTTCCATAACATCATTAGAAAACAAAAATGATAAAGTTAAAACATAAATTTTTGGAATGATTATCTAAGTTAAATTAGAAATGGCACTTTTCTTTACAACATATTTAAAGAGATCACTAGAGAAGTCCACGGATCACATACCCACGAACCACCTTCATGCCGACTAATGTTTTCCTGTAGTTTAAGGCCCAGTCGTGACACGACTTCGGATCACCACGTCACTGGTCGCCAAATTAACTATATCCAACATGTAAACAGACCACTGCGTGCAATTTAATTATTTTTATACTTATTCTTGCTCATCACGTAACTGTTGGAGATGTATTAAACATGTTAAATGCCAAATAAAATCTTGCAAGTATTGCAAACTAATTAGTAAAACGCTAAGCTTAAAGGAGAGTATTTGACGGTAGTGTGTTCTTCTTTCGGTTTAGTCAACGTCATAAGTAAACAATGAACCGTAAACATGAGTCTATAGATTACTCAGTGAGGGAAATGTGCCTTGAAAATTGAGATATATCAAACATCTGATTCCAGAAGTGTACTCACATCGTGATCCAACCCGGAAAAACGAACTTAAAAAACAACTAAAATAAAATTGTTGGTGTTAGGGCAAAAATTGTCCCTAATTAGTCAAATTGGTTCCATGTAAATTAAATTCTAGAGAAGGATTAGTTCTTAGTTGTCTTTAAATGAAAAAATAAAATAAACTTGACAATAGCACAAAGAAACATTTATAACCGTTTTGGATATAAATTTCGTTTAATATCTCTCCTGCGTCATCCAAACAGAGCCGGAGTTGGCAAAGTCGTTTTTCACTGCAGATGTCAAATGAACACGGTGGGGAGGAGACGCTCACACACGTAATATATCCTGCTTTTTGTGTGTTCTGGGTTCACTAGCCCAGAATTCGTTTGGGGGTAAAACAAAGGCTGAGCCAGGGAATATTAATTATAACGCTGAAGTTAACTGTTCCCGTATTTTAATTAATCCAGTAGGATGAGAATTACTTAAAAACTGGGTTGAATTAGTCAAAGAGTGACGATAATAGTACTTATTATTGATTAAGATGGACTTTAGCTATCCCGATAGTAAAAACCCCTTCCGTTATCAAGTGAGCCTATTCACATCTAATCGGAGTTGATTGTTTATTTGTGTCAGTTGTAAGTCTGTGTAAATTAAAATGTAAAAAATTGCAAGCTAGTTATGTGTTTATAATTGTTTGTATTTAGATGCAAGAATAGTTTTCATTTGATAACGGGAGGAGTTTTCTTACCTCAAGCAACGTCGCGTGTACTTTTAAGAAATAGAAGGGATAGATAAAGTAATAATAAATAAATAGTTTGTTTGAAGCCACCTCTGCATGAGTTTCAGAAATTGTATTACTCTAAACTAGATAATAAAACATACATATAATCTTATACAGGTTTTCTGAGTTGTTATTTATTTTACATCTTCTGCCTTGTAAGTTTAAGAAATTAAATTACTCTTTAACATTTTAAACTTTATTTGATATATCGGTCAATCAAATTCATGCAAATATACCAGTACAGTATAGTCTAATTATCATAAATGGAAATTTACTAAACCTAGTTTAATATTTATTGACAATTATTCTTTAATTTCGGTTGCATGGTGAAGGGGATAATCATCAGGTAAGAAATTTAAGAAGTCATTGCACTTAATCCTTAAAATCGACAACAAAATATTATTTCCGTTGATATCAATTTTGTTAAGACAACAACTAACATTTGAGAATAGTTCAATAAAATATTTGTTCTAATATCGATGTGATCATACCAGTACATAACCAAACTGACCTTTTCTACCACACATTACGGACGTGCATCAACCTAACTACATGTATCGGAATCGCTTACCTCGCCGTTAGATATCACAAACGGAACATGAATATCTTCAGGATGAATATCATCAGAATTCTATATTATTCTTATGATTCTTGTCAACACTTGACAAACCCATGCAACGTCCAAGTTAAAGTAGGATTTTAGTGATAGGAACTTAATTTAGTATTTCAGTAATACACTTAACGATTAAACTATCAATTTATTTACGCATTGATGACACATAAAAACAAGATGTTGTTACTGTAATCATAACGCAACTAAAAAAACACTAATGAACTGGTAATTTTACACCGACTATGATATGATCGAACATATCCTCAACATTATCTTATAATAAATTAAATTAAAATCATGAAATATTCTGATGAGATGCTTTGATCATAATTAGTTCTGTTCCCAAACTGTTAAAATTTCAAGTGTTCGGATATATTATCATCAATATATTTCTGGTTGAAGGATATTAAGACTTCAATAGTTTTTCTTTTTGATTTTGAATAATTTTGTTTCAAGATCATCTTTGTTTAGTTTATCAATAAAGGCTTATTCTAGTAATACATAGAAATGGTCATTTTAAGAGTGGATTTGCTAGACTACATCCATCTGCCATTTTTCTTAAAAATCTTGTATGAATTACTTTAAGATAACATATTTTCTACGTGTTTCAAAGCGTTTGATGATTTTACAAATTAAAACTATAACTTTTTTTGGTAATTACGAAATTAACACATTATTATCATTTAATTAGTTATTGTTTAATGAATGATAAAAACACACTGTTAATAAAATAAAAACATTCTATAATTTTGCTGATTAAACTACAAATAAAAATGTAATGAAACTCGTTATACTTAAAGGCCGATCTACTCGTACTTACGTAACATTTTATAGCTATTAATTGAATGAGAAAATAGTTTAGTGTATAATATGGAGATATTTCTAATACATGTGAAAACAGGATGTTACTAATAATTTATGCACCTTAAAATGGATTGATTTTTTTAGAGCTGGTTATGTTATATTTTGTAGAAATGTTAAATTCATATTATATATATTTTTAAATGTATTACTTTAGCAACTTTTCAATTAAATACCTAGTTGATAATGCATGTTGTAAAAATAAGTGAACTTTTAATTAAAGATAAATTCATTTAAATTAATTCGGATTTGATAAATTTGACCTTGGCGGGATTATAAATGTTACAAAAATGTGTGGGCAGCGTAAAACACAGGTTGAGATAATAAAGTGATTTATAACGTACCAGAGATCGTTGTTTATTTATTTCCATATATTCCTCACCTTCATAAGCTTATGTAGAGATTAGCTTGAAATATGGTTATGTGACACTTAGGATGAGTTGTGTGTGTGTGTGTGTGTGTTTCGTCGAAAGTAGGGGGCATTGGCCGATTCAAAACCAGCAGCACTGTGGAGCGCTCCACTGTGGAGCAAGCCCCCCCCACCCGATAAACCTAACTTAAACCTGCGTTGCCCCCCCCCCGACCCCCCCCCGACCCCCCCCCCCCCGAGCCCCCCCCACGGTCGTCTGCGGCACTTTTCGTGATGACCTTGAACATGAGGAAAAAACTTTTGAAAATTAATAACTAGCTTATTTACCCACCGATTCCCACGGGACTTTTTCCAGAGTGTAGGCCTATCCCAGAGAAAGCGAATGACGAAAGAACCCCATTGATCCGCCATCAAACAAGGCCACTAGTAATTTATAACCGCGTTTTCCTTATGCATCCTCAAACCTAACTTAAACCTGCGTCTGTAAACCTAACTTAAACCTGCGTCTGTAAACCTAACTTAGACCTGCGTGCACTTGTCTGCAGACTCCAGGCTTGCACCTGACACACACGCACACGCACACGCACGCACGCTCACGCTCACGCACGCTCACGCACACGCATGCGCACGCACACGCACACGCATTGTTAAACCTAACTGTACGTACCGTAACGAAAACACACTATGATGAACACGTAGGCGCGGGGTGATGACGTCACCGCGGTCCGCGACGTTCTAGAAGATTCCAGAAGCTTCACAGTGTAATGGAAGCGGTGAACAGTTCCCGGAACCGCTGATGAGTAAACAGCTCCGGGTGGTCACGTAGGCATGGGATGACGTCACCGCAGTTCACGACGTTCTAGAACATTCTAGAAGCTTCTAGAAAGTCGCATGCTCATTACATTGTGTTTCAAGGTGCGGGATCAAACCTAACTTAAACCTGCGTCTGTAAACCTAAACCTGCATGTACGCACGCACGCATTGGCCTACCTTAAATAGTGTAGTCGTGAACCGTGGTGACGTCATCTCCCCGTGCCTACGTGACCGCCTCAGGCTATTTACTCATTAGCGATAATTGCCGCGATTTCGAGAATTGTCCACCGCCTTCTACTGTACGGTACGTAACTTTGTTACTTCAGTGATTGTCATCGCTTCGCGCGACGTTCATGCATCCTCAAACCTAACTTAAACCTGCGTGCACTTGTCTGCTGACTCTTGGCCTACCCTAGATAGTGTAAGCAAATGCGGGTACTGTGATTGGTGGAAATATCCTGCCCTCTTAGTGGCTAAAATTAGACGTTCTGCCCTATGATTGGTCGAATTAAAGAAACACTTCTTGAGATGGATTTTGTGAATATAAATGCAGACGCGCACCTTCAGTTTGTCTAGTGATGTTGCAGAGTAAACACAAACATGGCTAGTACAATCGAAGTGGATGACTTAGTCCAGACGTTGTTGAAGGAGTTGGAAGCGATGGAAGGCTACAGCACCATGTACTTTTCTCAACGAAGTCCTGAACAACCACTGCCAGCACCATCACTGAAACGGTCAGTCTCCACACCATCGAAGCTGATGACCTGGAAATGTCCATACTGCAAGGAGTCATTCACGTCGCGAGATAGACTTCGTCGCCATCATCGTCAGCACCACCTCTGTGTTAGAAAGAAGCGAAGAAACAATCGTTCCTCACAACCGAGATCATTCATACAAACCTCGGCAGGAAGAGGTCCGCAGAAAGTCAACACATGTATTGAAAGCAGTTGCATAAACGACATTGAAAGTGACAATGCTCCGGAGATATCTGGAGTCTTCGCATCACCATCATCCAACCAAATAACCGAAGGGGGAGGTTCCCAGAACGTCAGCATATGTGCCGATAGCAGTTGCATAAACGACAACAGTAGAAGTGTCAATCCCCCGGAACTGCAGTGCTGGCAGTGGTTGTTCAGGACTTCGTTGAGAAAAGTACATGGTGCTGTAGCCTTCCATCGCTTCCAACTCCTTCAACAACGTCTGGACTAAGTCATCCACTTCGATTGTACTAGCCATGTTTGTGTTTACTCTGCAACATCACTAGACAAACTGAAGGTGCGCGTCTGCATTTATATTCACAAAATCCATCTCAAGAAGTGTTTCTTTAATTCGACCAATCATAGGGCAGAACGTCTAATTTTAGCCACTAAGAGGGCAGGATATTTCCACCAATCACAGTACCCGCATTTGCTTACACTATCTAGGGTAGGCCAAGAGTCAGCAGACAAGTGCACGCAGGTTTAAGTTAGGTTTGAGGATGCATGAACGTCGCGCGAAGCGATGACAATCACTGAAGTAACAAAGTTACGTACCGTACAGTAGAAGGCGGTGGACAATTCTCGAAATCGCGGCAATTATCGCTAATGAGTAAATAGCCTGAGGCGGTCACGTAGGCACGGGGAGATGACGTCACCACGGTTCACGACTACACTATTTAAGGTAGGCCAATGCGTGCGTGCGTACATGCAGGTTTAGGTTTACAGACGCAGGTTTAAGTTAGGTTTGATCCCGCACCTTGAAACACAATGTAATGAGCATGCGACTTTCTAGAAGCTTCTAGAATGTTCTAGAACGTCGTGAACTGCGGTGACGTCATCCCATGCCTACGTGACCGCCCGGAGCTGTTTACTCATCAGCGGTTCCGGGAACTGTTCACCGCTTCCATTACACTGTGAAGCTTCTGGAATCTTCTAGAACGTCGCGGACCGCGGTGACGTCATCACCCCGCGCCTACGTGTTCATCATAGTGTGTTTTCGTTACGGTACGTACAGTTAGGTTTAACAATGCGTGTGCGTGTGCGTGCGCATGCGTGTGCGTGAGCGTGCGTGAGCGTGCGTGAGCGTGAGCGTGCGTGCGTGTGCGTGTGTGTCAGGTGCAAGCCTGGAGTCTGCAGACAAGTGCACGCAGGTCTAAGTTAGGTTTACAGACGCAGGTTTAAGTTAGGTTTACAGACGCAGGTTTAAGTTAGGTTTGAGGATGCATAAGGAAAACGCGGTTATAAATTACTAGCGGCCTTGTTTGATGGCGGATCAATGGGGTTCTTTCGTCATTCGCTTTCTCTGGGATAGGCCTACACTCTGGAAAAAGTCCCGTGGGAATCGGTGGGTAAATAAGCTAGTTATTAATTTTCAAAAGTTTTTTCCTCATGTTCAAGGTCATCACGAAAAGTGCCGCAGACGACCGTGGGGGGGGCTCGGGGGGGGTCGGGGGGGGGCAACGCAGGTTTAAGTTAGGTTTATCGGGTGGGGGGGCTTGCTCCACAGTGGAGCGCTCCACAGTGCTGCTGGTTTTGAATCGGCCAATGCCCCCTACTGTCGAATAATATATACTTAGCCTTAAAAACCTTGAAGATATTAAGTACAATAGTAGTTTAAAATCTTGTTATTTAACCCTCAAAAAAAATCAATTAAATATTAAAAAACTCGTATCATGTTAGATAAATATATATATACAAACAGTATTCAACACATTACAAATTGAAGCTGTTACAAATTACAAATTGAAATAAAAAGTGCATTTATTTACATTTCTGTTACATGTTTACATTGATTTGTAAACATGTAAGTTGTACATTGCACTGTAAAATAATGGTCAAAGTTGGCACTTAAACTGCTAATATTAAAAACACTGTTAAAAACATAACTCACCTTTTTATAATTACTTTTTTGCATTCGGTATTTTAATTTGGTTAGTTGTTTACTTTTGTCTTGGTTATCTTTAAAAATAAAATAGTCTTAATAATTTATAAACTTACACCCTTATTAAAGTAAACATCAACATTTACCTTCACAAATATTTAAATTTAAATAACACCTGGACTATAAGGCCTTAATTGCTAGGCATGTAGCCACCCAGTCGTGGTTATCTCATTACACCCCTTCAGAGCAGACTGACCCCAATATTGGCTGCCATGACCACACGATTGGCCACGTTTACAGAGAATAATAGAACATTAATTAAAGGGAGGCTAGTTGTGTTGGTGGATTTCTATTAGGGCTCTTCGCATTATTACCGACCACACTGGTACACCAAGAACGAAAATGGCATAAATCGGCAACTAACCCACGTAGTAAAATACCCCTTCATTTTTAAGAAAGGAGAAATCTATGTATAAAGCCTCATTTACTCAGGAACTTTTGAGAAAACCATAAGTCTGACACCCATCAACCCCATACTTGAATGAAAGGTCTCGATGAGAAAATCGGAGGACAAATATTAGTTTTTTGATCTAATTTTCTCTAATGGCACAAATATAAAGAAAAGGGATGAGTTGAAACACACTTAAATGTTGTTCATTTCCAACAGCTGATACACTTGTTTTTATTACAGCGGTTACCCGTGAGAGGAACGGGTACACATTCTACTAGTATTTGTAAACCAGAAAGAATGAAAGGGTGTTAACAATTAAATGATTCCGTAACGTTTGCATTTTAATACAACATTTTCTCGTAGACTTTTCTTATTTTGCTCGATAAACCAGTTAGGCGTGAAGTTGGATGAGTTTTGTGTTGTTTCTTCAAAAGTTCAGTTTATAATCCCCTCAAGTCAGGAACTTCTCTTATCTGGTTCCTCCCACTTGTTGGAATTTAACTAAAGCCCTGTTCTTTTTTAGAAGGAATTCTTATTTGATAAGTGTTTCCCGCAGAGTAAAAAAACGTCCAAGTTTGAAGTTGAGGTATATTTGTTATTTGTCTGTTTTTTTTCAGTAATAACTACTAAATAAAGGTGTATATTGCATTTTATGTTATAATAAGCAATAATTAATTACAATGCATTAATTACAATGCATTTGTATATTACAAATTAATTACAATTTGTATATATACAAATAAAAATAACGCCTATGATATAATATTAAACTATATTCATTAATGTTGATCAGAAAATATATTGAGAGTAGAAAAAGATTAAACTTCATAAAAGACTATTTACACAGAAATCGAAGAATCATGAAATATAAAGTTTAAAACAAAAAAAAAACAGCATTATATTAAAAATAACATAACAATAGAGTCGTTAGGGCGTTTGGTAAATGAATATTAAACAATGTTTGTGTATGACATGTTATAGCTCACAACGCCATTTACGTTTCACTACAGTGATATGGTTTCAAACACTCGTGGTCGATAATACAGCAATAAATGATTAAATCGAACACTATATTATTATGTAGAATACTCTCCCATAAAGTAAATGCCACTTCAACTTGTGTAAAGTATTGATAACAAATTAAACACAGATTCCTAAGATTAGAAAGGGACAACTTGAAATAGTAATTTTATGTAACTTGCTTTTGGCCTTGAAAGGATAAAAGCACTTTTTATTTGAAGACAATATTTTATTAATGATGTATAAACCCACTTAACCAAACTCCTTTCAAATTATAGAAAGTGATAAG
Organism: Allygus modestus; assembly: GCA_963675035.1. NCBI lineage: Eukaryota > Metazoa > Arthropoda > Insecta > Hemiptera > Cicadellidae > Allygus > Allygus modestus. The sequence goes on along the minus strand of OY776115.1, from coordinate 53,677,376 downwards.
CACGCCGGTCGTAGCAAAATACAACAAAGACAAACAAAATATTGGCCTCTTTTAAGGAAAACACTTTAATAATTATTTTGCGAGTCTCATATTTACGTTCCTCCGTTGGATATTTGCTTCAGATAAAAGAGCGTTTTACTGTGAAAGAGCTTTGCGGTAGTTTTGAGATGATCAGATTACCTTTTTACATATAGGATATGTTTTAAATTGTACATAACTACAGTTATGAATTGGGAATGGTAAATAATCAAGACATGCGTAGTTGTATTCATAAAGAATTACGTAATAAGAGTGAGTGAGGTATACAAGGTTAAAATATAAATCTTTCCTAAAAATTAACCATTTTTCCAAAGTGTACAGTTTTTGAGACCCTATCTTAAGGTTGTACGAGGTAAAATCTCATATGAAATAAAAAATTTCTGAAATTCCCATTCATGTGGCCCATCAACAAAACTGACAGCATTATGCGTGATTGTTTGTCGATTCGTAGCAGTTTTAGAATGCAATTGACGAGTTATGTATGCAGTGATTTATAATTATAAAATCTTGTACAACATTTATGCTTGGAAATTAGGTGATCAATTTTGTTGTTAACATCCAAATACAGCAACTTTATTACTTCAGTCTGTCTCTTATACCAATTGCTACAGACTGTAGTCTCCAACTACCCCAAACTACTGTACCAATTTAATTGCTACAATAGTCTAGCATAAACAAAACTTAAATACATATATTTTTAAACATACTTTTTAAATATGTATTGTAATTTGGAAACTATGGTCTGATAAAAATCTTATTGAAAAAAAACAACATAAACCCTTCAAATCCGGAATTTGATAGCTTTGACTGAACGTGCGATTTTTTTACGATATCATATTCACAAAAACTACTGGAGGGATAACACATGTAAGCTATTTTACCTTAATTAGTTTAGTGTAAACATCTTGAGTTCCGGTTTAAAGACTTTCAGATTATAAACAAAACCTATTTTCGTCTTACAAATGTCATATTTAAGAAGTAAATATTAATTTGACGGCTAAAATTCAATAGATAAAAAGGTTGCATTATGAAACAACTATATTAATCTCATGTAATAATGAGCAGTAAAAAAATTAGTCTAGGTTGAAATTTAGTGAGCTGATCTTATGTGTACGACAGAAAAATACTGAACGTGACCGTTATTACATGCATATGAAAGTTATTAAGTACAATAACTCTTTGAATAAAACACGGTGCAGTAGAACTGGATGTACGAGTAGTTCAAAGCCACAAACACAATAAGACCAGTTGTTGATGGCATTACACAAACACGACGTGCACACAACATACACGATCCATCAACCCCTGTAGATACAGCACATTACTTAGGCCTTCCTATTCCATTGGTTCTATAACAAGCCACCATAGTAGCCGGTTTCAACCGGGAATACCACAGTTGTGTGTTCTTCATTCTGTCTGTGATTGACCTTTCGAACTACTTCTAATAAGTAACATATGTTTTTGTTATCATCAGGTCAACATCTGATTATTGAATATTGTGATAACACATATTATTAAAACTTTACTAACTTTTTTTATTGACAAACCTTGGGGTAAGGCCTTTAAGTAAAATAAAATACAAATTATCCATTTGAGGCCTTCAAGATTACAAATTATCTTTCCTTTTACTTTCTCCCCTTATACATAGTATATGGAGAAAGTATTGTTTTCGTAAAAATTTTCGAATTTGAGTTGTTAGTGGAAATATTCGTTTTGGTGCTCCCTGAAGCCAAAAAAATGGTTTTTACGTGATGTCTGTCTGTGTGTGTGTCCGTGTGTGTGTGTGTGTGTGTGTGTGTGTGTGTGTGTGTGTGTGTGTGTGTGTGTGTGTGTGTGTGTGTGTGTGTGTGTGTGTGTGTGTGTGTGTGTGTGTCTGTCTGTGTGGATGTGTACAGAGCTAGAGCCCTAACCAATGGGCCGATTTTGATGATATTTGGTATGTAGGTACTAATCCACGGTATCTCCAGGCGTTTTTTTTCATTTTTTTGAATTTTTGATTTTTAAGGGTAATTATCCCCCAAAAACCGCCAAAAAACATGAAAAATCAATATTTCTCAAAAACGGCTCTAACGATTTTGATTAAACTTTAGTCGTTTGTAGAACTTTAGCTGTCCAACAAAATGACACTACCACCCGCATTCCTGTAAAAATTCGGGTTCAGAAATTACAGGACTTAAAACATCCAAAATTCAGTTTTTTTTGATTTTTCATAAAAAGACATAAATATAAAAAAATATTACTATTCACCAAAAAAAAGAGCTAAAAAAACTAAATAATTTAGTATTTTGAATTACTATTCTACGATTGCTGGTTTCGGAGAAAATTTAAATTTTCATTTTGCAGTAAACGCAGTACGTTGTCCAATGTTATTCTTATGGGGAATACAAAAATTACTATTTCTCTCTTATGTACTGATCAATTTCATTCAAACTTGATATGCTTGTCAATTTAGCATTGACCAACAGAGTTAATTCGAAATATATTGCCCCTTAATAACTCTGGGGGGGGAATAGGGGGCATTCCCCCTCTTAAAACCACGAGTGTAGCAATGGATTCTGTATTGCCTCCATAGCAGGGATTTGGGTGGCTGTTTTTTAAAACAACTTGTTTACAAGATTTTCTGTACATTCAACCGTGCTTTGTATTCTATATTTAGTAAATAATACCCCCCGTCGCAGCAAACCTGCGTACTCAGCGAATTTCCAATGCATTGATATGTTTCTCACTAGTACATAAAGCCACTCACCAATTTTGACAAAAATACATTCATAAATAAGTTATTTATTACATTTTATTTATTCCCCATAAGAATAACATTAGGACTGAGTACGCAGGTTTGCTGCAACGAGGAAGATAAGAAATGAGTTTTTATGCAATTATCAATATAACTGAACCAGGTGAAGCTACTTACCATGTTTTATTAATTTATGTTCATAATTAAGGGAGATATAAAACTTTACTTATTCTCCATAAGAATAACATTAGGGCTGAGTATGCAGGTTAGCTGCTACGGGGACAATCAACAAAACATTTATTTTTTGTGCAATTATCAATATACCAGTACAACATGAAGCCACATACCAAATTTCATCAATATACATTAATAAATAATCAAGATATCCAATTTTATTTATTCTCCATAAGGATAACATTGGACAACGTACTGTGTTTAGCACTTTGATATCTCTGCAACGGTTTGACGTAGAATCACAATTTAAACACCAAAATGATTGTTTTGTGGAGCTGAAGTGATTGGTAAAAGAAAATGTGAAGTTTAAAGTAAAATTAACTGAGGAAAAGCCAAAAACCTTTTTCCCATAAGATTAACATGGGAGATTTTATGAGCATGTTTTTTGGATTTTTTCCGCAACCACTTAACCTAGGTTAATAATTCAAAATACCATATTATTTGTTTTTTTAAGCTCTATAACATGGTCTAAACCAAAATTAAGTGTTTTAAAAATTTTAGGGTAAAAAATGCAAAAAACTGATTTTTGGAAAATTTAAAACCCCCATAAACCCCCCTTCCCATGGTCCGATTTTTCTGGTTTTCGAACTTAAAGTCATAAATGTCAGTTTACACATTTGAGCCAAATTTCATCGAAATCGGACGTTTTTTACTCAAGTTATCGCATTCACGGACACATATATATATATATATATATATATATATATATATAGATATATATATATATATAGATATATATATATACATATATATAAATTTGAACGAATAGTGTTTTGGACATCTGGGGACATCAAAACAAAAAGTTATCATGGTCTCGGGCTTAAGTCTTACCATGAGACCTACGGTAATAGCTTCTTCCCTATAGGGGAAATTCGCTAAAAAGTAATTTATTCATTAAAGTTGGGCTAAAAGGGAGAAAGTATGTGTCAGTTTCCTGATACCGTTTATTTTACACCTAAACAACCTGTATACTAAATTTAATCTCTCCAGGGGAGTTGGAGAAATTTTGACAAACACCCCAGGGCTTTGCCTTGTGTTGGGATTATTCTTTAAGGTAAGTTAAAGTTTTCATGCTGAAGTATAATGTTTACAATGCCTAGAAACTGTTGGGAAAAACATTAGCAGATTAACTGCATAACTGATTAATTATTTAGATCCTCTTAACAGAAAATGAAAAGCACAAACGGACCAATGTTAGTGAAAACAGACTGCCAGAGTGCATATTTTACACACGGCAACACAGGCATTAGTTGATTAATGCATTAACCACGCTAAAGTGGCTTAGCTTGGGTATGTTCTTTACGAATATATTATGAAGGTGTAAATTCACATATTTGGATAAAGTACAACAGGGTTAAAAGATCAGCCCTGTAGAGAACCCCGCCTGTAACCCCTGTTCTGTGTGATGGTCTGTGTACCGGTGTTCAAGAACATGTACACAAGTAAAATAAATGTCGATTTAAAATAAGTATGCCTTATTTTGATTAATTTTTTATATTCACCTTATTGCAAGGTACCCACGGTAACTAGAAAAAATACGGTAGGGGCCATAAACATAAACAAATGACGTCAATGGATCGAATGTAAACAAACTTTCTCGACATATGGTTCTGTTCATATTTTAGCTGTCAAGTACTATGTTTATAAAACGTTGTTTTTATTTATGAATCGTCCTTCATGTTAACTTGATTTTTAGGCTTGATCCGTCTAGCACCCTTACTCAGACAGTTTTTTATTTATTTTTAGTGTTCTAACCAAGAAGGGCGCCGAAACAAAAACTATTAACTTTTTTTGTAAAACGGATTTCTTTAATTTTTTGGAAATTCTGATGCACCTGGGCTTAAGTTTCACTGTGAGGGTAATTCCTCACTTTACCATAGGAAATTCGCTATTAAACTAGTATAATTAAATAACACAATCTCTTAAAGTTGCGAAAACAAATGATAATAATCTAGTGATTTTCTCGCCACAATATCAAATATTTACTCCTTAAAATAGTTCTGTTAAAAGTCTTAAAACTGCAATATTTACTTATTTAGTTCCAGGCGTCTACTGGGAGAACAGATAAAATACGGGGGTTTTACATATCCGTGTGTAAATAAAAACATAAATGTTTATATTCGATCCATTGACGTCATTTGTTTATGTTTATGGCCCCTACCGTATTTTTTCTAGTTACCGTGAAGGTACCTAATATAATAAACGTCTCTCAAACCCACGTTAAATTTACTCCTCTATAACTTACTTCTTAGTAAATAGTTTTTAGAGTTAATTTAAAGATTGGGTAGTATTATAAAGCAAAAAATTAGTTAGCTAAGCATTAAAATTCAATTAGATTCAATTTAAAAGATTAGTTAATTTCCAGAAGAGTGTTAATTTACAAATTAAGTACAATATTTAAAGAACAAAATAATATGTTTACCATCTGCACAACCATACAACTGTGTAACAAAATAAAACGAGTTCGCACGCAGCACGCTGACGTGAGGGAAGTGAATTTCCACATAAAAAACTATAAAAACTCAAAATCAGTTAAAAACATACATTTATTCCAATTTTTATTCAAATCTGAAAATATTGATTTTTGGCTGTTCTGATGCTCCTGGTTCTATTTACCTTCAATGCTGGGTATACAATTTTGCGCATTATAAGGATAAGAGAATGTCCAGACAGGCTTCAAAGTAGGCGTAAGGTTGTTGGGGATGATAAAAGTACACCAACAAATGAATAATATGCTTTTCTAATGTAAAAACCCCGTAACACAACGTACTGTGTTTGGTCGATACACATTTTCGCTAATAACTCGGTAAATTCATGCTAGATTGACGAGAGAGAGCTTAAAAGTTTTTGTCACACTAATTCCCATCTTTTAACATACGTTAATTTTACATCCGGGGATTTTCTGACCCTTTTTGGGTCCAAAAACTCGAAATTTGAAACATTAATCCCCAAAAAAGGGGTTTAGAGTTTTCCGATTGTTTTCCTCAACGAACTTGTCCAACAGATTATAGAAAGGAACGTCCCTACCAAATCTGAAGTAAAATGCGACCACTAGAATGCATTTTATATATATATATATATATATATACAATTTTGAACGACCCCCCAAAACGTGTTCAGGGGGTCACGTTAGGAACTTCTATGGTGATCCCGGGCTTAAGTTTCACCGTGCGGGTCATGCTAATAGTTCACTTTCCATAGGAAATTCACTAATAAAATAAAATAAAATATTTAAAGTAAGTATGATGATAATTACCATCGGTGCTTTTTTACAATTCCAGAACCACAGTTTGCAAAGTCATTTTTCACTTCTTATTACAAATTAAAACGGCGAGGAGTTTACGTAGCTTTTGCGCTTATTTCCCTTTTTTGTGTGCTCGCTTTTCAAGCCCGCTCCTCATGGTCAAGGACACTTAAACATTAATAGCGTGGTGACAAGAAAATTACACATAGTACTACATTTTTAAACAAAACGGAATTTATGTTATTTCATTTAACAAGACCACCACATAATTAAATAATAACGTAATAACAATTCCAGAAACACAAACACGTTTATTGTAGAAACGTTGTTTGATGATGATTGCTTTAATGACGTAACAATGGCTAGTGAAGTAAGAAAAGGTTACAACCGTTTTGCTGTAATTAATTAGATTTGTTTAGTATAAAATGCGCAATATCTGTTACTAGCAGCATTCAATATTACTATGTAGCCAATACTGCGCGATCATCAAATTATATTATTTGTAATATATAAAATAAAAGTTACGTGATTTGCCTTATGAAATATTGTTACCTTTCTAAGAAGAGTAAATAACTATATTAACAGAATAATAGAATACACTACGACATAAATTAAAGGAAAATCAACTGATTAATGCTTTATGAAAAATAACTGTAATTTTTTAGAGAAAAGTACAAGATAAATTTAATTTCTTCTTGATAAATATAAAATATAATAGTCTAAACCTCTCAATTGTGTTTTAATTTCTAAAAGGTGCAAACATACTAGGTACATGATAAAGTAACCAGACAGAGAATAGGTCCCATTGGAGAAAACCTTTCCTAAGTAGGACCTAATTTATTAATCCACTCTGAACTGAATTAAAGTTATTCCATTACTGAAATAACATCCTAACTTCAGCAAGGCCTGTAAACATTTCCAGACAAGCCAAACAATGAACACCAACCGACGACGTCATTCCAGCATTGTCAATACAGAGGGTCAAATGGACTGTGACGCTGGCTCCTCCAAATATTTATGCTTTCACTGTTCTGGGCCAGAGAAGTTGACCTAAAATCAATAGCAACTCCTAACCTGAAAATCTAATGAGATAATTTAAATTCAGAAAAAGAAATAATAAATAGAATATTGTTGTACAAATGTTTTTGGTGATTTAATATCACTATATATCGAGAGAAGTTTTTAAGAAACATAAACAGGTGTTTTTTGTTTTTTTTTTACTTATAGTCTAACATAATCTTTCCATTGATAAACTATATGTTTATAATGTTATATTTATATTAATAAGAAATCATACTAATAATAATATATATTTATCACAAGATTGAATGAACCGAAGCAGGAGTTCTTATCCAAACCACAAAAATCTAATATTTTAAATATGTAGCACAATAAAGGTCACATCCACTATCTCATATTTTAGATTTTCCATTTAAACATTAGGTTTCCACTACATTTATACGTTACAATATCTCATAACGTTCCATAATAGACTGTATGTATAAGTGGAATAACTCAGGCCTGTAGTTAAAGTGGTCTAAGAACTGGTTTAATAATAACCTTGTCCACTATATTAATTAGAAATAAAAACAACATTGCGCGTGTTGGCGACAATATTGTGATAGGGAGGTTCAGTTAATTAACTACATAACCAAGTTACCTTTAACCATCCACACGTTTTTAATAATTATAGTACCCTTTTAGGCAGAAAATTTGTTAAATCTCTAGCCCTTTACGAAATTCAACAGTAATTAACTACATAATCAAGTTACCTTTAACCATCCACACTTTTTAATAATTATAGTACCCTTTTAGGCAGAAAATTTGTTTAAATCTCTAGCCCTTTACGAAATTCAACAGTAATTAACTACATAATCAAGTTAACTTTAACCATCCACACGTTTTTAATAATTATAGTACCCTTTTAGGCAGAAAATTTGTTTAAATCTCTAGCCCTTTACGAAATTCTACAGTAATTAACTACATAATCAAATTACCTTTAACCATTCACACTTTTTAATTATAACGCCCTATTATACAGGACATTGGTGAACTATCTAGCCCGGTACGAAATTCTCTAGTTGCATCCATTCTTCAGTTCTATGATTGTACACTATACATTGACTACTTACGTATATTTTTGGATAATTTACGTTCAAATTTAGATTCTTTTTAAATCTGGTGGATTTTTCGGGTATGAATAATATACAAGATATATGTCAAGTAATAAGTAGTATATCCATTCATGTTTCAAGTAAAGTATACTGATTAGTCTGCTTCAGTAAACTTTGCAATTTTAGAGTTTTACAAATTTTAGTTCTACCTTTATTTTGTTTATGCAACAAGTATACACATTTAAATTAGCTAAAATAATAAATCACTCAGTCCAGTGATATTTTAACAGGTTATATCATAATTGCGTAATGTTAAAAATACGTACATTTCATTGTATGCTATTGTTCGAAATAGGTAGAATGTAACTTACCCATATATGTTTACAATTACTTGTTCTCACGGTGCTGTCGCTGGAGCCAACAGTGGCTTCCAAGTTGGCGCTCCACCAACACAGATTACTGGCCTATAAGTGTAATATGAAAACAAAGGGTGGCCAATGTTTTGACAATGATAACATCGGGAACATCAGCTGTCGTAAAATAATCTTGTTGCATTGACCAATACGTTGCCTATTGATTTTAGGCGTGAGTCACTAAATAGTTCAAAAATCCAAGGCTAACAAAACTGGTATGACGATAATCTATCCTTTATTTCAGAAAATATCCTTCTATTCACCTTATAGTCATATTTTATAACTTTTAAATATAAATTATGAGCGTTAAAGTCCAACCAATTTTTAAACTCGTAGTTCACTTTTACTTTTCTTTGCTGTAGTTTTAACAAATCCATCATCATCACCTAGTAGAATAATTTTGTAAGATGATAATAACTGAGAACAAGTTATTACAGTATATTCCATTGACTTGAGATAAAGGGAAAGGACTAACTCTGAATGTATTAGCCATTGCATCCTGATGCTCGATTGAATGGTTTACATAAAATTTATCTTTTGATTCAGCAAGTCAATTTTATATGGAAATATAAAACCGAACACCACTTTTTTAGGATAAACTATTGATTTGAATTATATAAATATTTGTCATTGAAACTTACAAATCGTTGTTGCAATGATAATAGTAATAAAATCAAAATAATCTTTAGGCTAAATCTATATACCTTTACAAAATAAAATCCTCTAATAAAATAAAGTAGACCCAATTAAACAACTTAGTTACTGAACATACCAGATTATACGTCCTTACTTTAAGACGTGCTGTAAGATATGATAATGCTGGCATTTACCCAGTTCTGGTGGGTGAATGATCCTACTATTTTATTTTTGGCTTAGTACTGCATCACCAATTGTGTCGTCTTTGTGACTCACAACGTTCAGTGGTTATGAAATGCATTTAGTAGATATCACTTTCAAATTGGCTTTTAACTTAACTTTAAATTATTTAACTTAACTTAAATTAACTTTTAAATTGGCTTCGTATTTTACTTTTATATTTAGGAATATAACAAATCCTCAGCAAACAATCCTATCCTTCTATAGAAACACAATGAGCTTTTGCCTTGTGTATGTTATTACAAGATAATTTCCATGAACTAGTATATGACAGGAATATCAATAAATCTAACTGACCCGTTGTAGTCAACACATATCTAAATCATAAACACTGATTATAAGATGCATGAAATCAAAAGAAAAATAGCCGTACTATTTGTTAAGGTTTTATCGGGACAAAATACATGGGAATATAGCATATCAAAATGTTCTACATAAAATAAATTATGTAAATGTTTTAAAAATCCTTTATGTTTTGGACGATACGCCTTTAACTTTTAATATTTATCTATTGCAGACAGTTAGTTCAATTGGTCAGTTAATTATTTAACTATATATTTTATCATATCAGCGTAGCTGTAGCTGCTGGTATTGGCAGTTAAAAAATCAACTGACTAAAATTAGGGAAAAGTTACTAAAATGTTTTATTTTTATTTTATTATTATTTGCTTATTTTTAAACTAACGGATACGATTTAACCTAAACATCTAGAGACGCTACTTTTATAATCCATCAAATTAAATGTTACGACAGTAACACAAACATAGCAAAATATTTAATCATTCCATAGAACAATCATTAACTTATATTGGGATCTAATGACTAATATAAACACACCATAGTAATTAAATTTTTATACATTTTAGTTTATGGTAATGAATGGACTTGTAAACAGTTTAATGTTTATGATTGTATAAACGATTACTTTATTCAATCATCAGGCTATGATGATTTAACATAGTATAGCCTAATAAATGTAAATAAGCATTATTTCCGTTTAAAAAAATATGAAATCATTACATTATTCAGATTGAAACTAATATTTTCAAAAGAACACCTAAATATTCAAAATAGGAAAACCTTTTGTTTTTTGCACACAAATATGAAAGTAGACATTGTAATAATTCAGGAGCCTCAACCTGTTAATGCTGTCTAATTCGGTTAATGCTGTAGCAACAGTAACCGTTATTGCGTAAAGGATATGGTCCCAGGTGCTCAGAATGACAGCTTTTGTTATTATTGAACTCTGCAACGGCATTTGAGAGATACATGGGAACACTATCAGTTTTAATAATTGTGCATTTACAGATTTTTTCCAGAGTATAGCCTACGACGATTAAAACCAAAATATTTGTTTAGTTATAAACTGGGGAAATATTCATTTTGTTATACTTGAACAGTTATTTACATGATCAAAACAAAGGAATAGTTTTCAGACTCCAATCAGTGGTTTTAACATGGGTTAAATCTGCCGTCCTAGCGAATTCTGCACTGTTGGAGAGCGCTTTCCAACTACGTGTACTCAACATTGATTTGCAATTTCACAAGAGTGTGTTGTTTTAATATTACGTTTTGAAAAAAAAACTTTGATACTTACAACGTAATTATTTTTGTTAAAATCAGTGTTCACTTTATGTTGGAAGTAATTAGTGCGGCCGGTCTGTAAAACCTTGATAGCTGGACCTCCCCTCCACCGAGATTACCTCGGCACATTAGCGTTAACAAACCTGCCCAAACTTTGGCCCGGGTGAAAAGCTCTTGTTTACGTAATACAAAAACTTGAAATAATGAACATCCTAAGTAATTGTTTTATAAAATCCCAAATTAATTTTATTTATTGTTTGTTGACTGATTTTAATCTTTTTATTGATTCTGAATCATTTAAAAACAGTCAGAGATGAGTTTGCTATGTTTTTTCCGAAGCTTTAACAAATTCGACTACAGTAGTTTGAGCTGTACCTTCTTTATGGCACAAAAGTCACTCAGTCTACTCATATTTTCCACAGACATTTCTACTTATTAGCTCTCCCCACAGAGTCATGAAAACAATTTCAAACTAAGGTGCAAAGTTACAGAATTTATGTACTATATCCACACTGAAAACATATGAGATAATTCGTATAAATAAATATTTATTTCATTATTTATCTTTTGATAATTTAAGGCAATACTGTTTTAAAAAACGAACACGGTTTTCATTTATGTAAGTCCGCATAGCAAATAAAGCAACTTTATAAAATTAGAACAAAATTAAATTGTAAATTTAACAGCAATCAGCCTGCAAAATGTGATTTAATTTTCCATTAGCCAGAACTTAAATAGAAAAATAATCTTAATTATGTTTTAAAATACAATTTTATGTTAGGTAACTGTCTATTGAAACGATAAATTTAAAATTGATTTACTTTGTTGTTTTATATCAGATTATTGTAATCGAAAGCGTGTTTATTACGAATAAAATACACAACTTCAGTGTGATTGGTAGTTTATTTTCTGAATTTATTTCTGGTATGGTGTTTTAATTCAAAACTGCCGTCACCCACTATTTACAAACGGATAATTAGATCGAGCTGTTTAATTGTTGTTCTTTATTACAGAAAACGATTTACTATCTTGACCATAGTAAATTTATGTTTAGAAGCAACTCGATCAGTTAAACCGGTCTGGAGATTTTCCTATAAAACGACATACACTCAGACATAAATATGAAACCCCATGGAATATAATAGGTAACTCATGGTTATGTAATATTGTATATTCCTTTCGATCTTTAGCGTTTTGTATATATCTATTGGCTGCTAATTTTCTGAATTTTGATGAAAAACCCCTAAAACGTTTTTATTAATACCATCAACATATTACAATTACATACTTATTTTAACGGTTGTTCAAATAATGACGTAGATACAGGGTGTCACAAAAATGCGTAGCGCGCTATGCAGAACCGGATTCTACATACAAAAACAAGTCGAAAATGTAAAGTAACCTTTTTGCGATTTCGTATTAGTTTAGTCATAATCCGCCATTTTGTATTTTTTTGAAATAATTAATAATTCAAAAACCCTTCGAGATATTTTTTTGAAACTTGGTATAAACTTAAAGTTTCTGGTTTTTAACATTTTCCGAAAACAATTTTTATTTAACTTATCAAATTTCAAAATGGCGGCCATTTAAATATTTCAAATTAAAATTCTATGAAAAATAGCAACTAAAACAAAAGTTTTACAAGACATAAAATTTAAAGCACTTTGTAATCCAAATCGAATGACATTTTTACCGTAAAAATCGGTTAATAAATAAAAAAGTTATGGTAATTTTTTTATAATAAATTTCAAAATAGCTGCCATATACAAATTTCAAAGTCTAATTTCTGGAAAACTAGCAACAAAAACAAAATTTTACTAGACATAAAATTTAAAGGACTTGGTCAAATGCACAAAGGAATTTTACTTTGACAATTTTATATGGCCGCCATTTTGAAATTTATTATAACAAATTTCCATAACTTGTTTGTTTATTAACCGATTTTTACAGTAAAAATGTCATCAGATTTGGATTACAAAGTGCTTTAAATTGTATGACTTGTAAAATTTTGTTTCAGTTGCTAGTTTTCATGGAATTTGACTTTGAAATATTTAAATGGCCGCCATTTTGAAGTTTGATAAGTTTAATAAACATTATTTTTGGAAAATGTTGAAAACCAGAAATTTAATGTTTATACCAAGTTTCAAAAAAATATCTCGAAGAGTTTTTGAATTATTAATTATAAAAAAAAATACAAAATGGCGGATTACGCCTAAACTAAGCCGAAATCAAACAAATTTTACTCTACATTTTCAACTTGTTTTTGTATTTAGAATATGGTTCTGCATAGCGCGCTACGCATTTTTATGACACCCTGTATAAATAAAAAAAACATCTTTCAAGGCAAAAGGTATTTTCATTGAGTATTTCACTGAGATGGAAATATCTCAACTTTTGTCACTAACAAAGAGTAGATTTATGTTGTAAAATACTTATTTATTTAGTAGCCTTATATACCTAAATGACAAATTAATTTTTCGGATTAAAAAAATTTTACTTTTCTCCAAACCGGATCAAAGTTTTTAGATATGTGAACAAATATTCCTTCAATATTTTATTTTAAAGTGATATATTTATATACGATAAGCTTTTTTGCAAAATTGCCAAAGATATGGCGTGGTAATTTTGAAATAAGACTGAATGACACCATCAGTTTATAAAACCGACAAGAATAAGATGAAAGTTAAGTTTATTTTAAAATAAACACAGTTTATTGAAGCGACACAGGAGCATCAATCCAACCAGTTACAAGTTTAATTAAAACTAATTTAGGCGTCAAGACAAAGCAATAATGATCTTGGTAAGATAAATTAAGAACTTTAACTCAATTTACCAAAAATACTATCACTAGTCTTTCACCTCACAAATTAAATTTTTGTCTGCCAATTAACATATTCTCACAATCATCACCATACAAGATTTTATGACATCTTAGCCATGGAAGCCTTGGTCCAATTTACCAACTGTGTATTATTACATAATAAGTAATTGTACTGTACGCACACGTTCATAATGATGATATTAGCTCAGTGGTTTGGTGGTTGAGTTTTACATCTTAATATGTAAAATAGTTGCCCATTGATTAATTCAAAGATTGTTAAATCTAAAGGGTCTTATTTTACACAATGATTTTTTATTTACATCTACCTATTTAAATTGTTTGACATATCTCCTTTATAAATAATGCTATCTTACGAAAACTCTGTTTGTACTTTGGACACTATTTTTTCAAATATTTATCGTATTACAAGTACTTTTATCACACACGTAAAACTGCAGTAATATACACGTTTCCCCAATAACAACCGAGTTAGTAGGTGGGTAATCTGTTTTGGTTGGTTGCCAGTTTGGAAGTCGCTTTGGCCCTGGTCCATTACAACGAAGACAAAAATCTGTAAACCATTATCAACATTAGCGTTGTTAAATGAAAGTTAATGGACATTCGTTACATTTATTTTGGTTTAAAAATAAAGTCTACTATGCCTCCATGCTCTGTTCGGAATGGTTGTTGAGATGAACGAAATATAAACGTTTTTTTAATACTTTTGCTCTTTACTTAACTTACGAGTGGTCCGGTGACCTGAACATGGCCATCGCGAGTTTTGTATTTATTTTTTTATAAGTTTCAATGAAGTAATTTTAAATAACAATGTCCATCGATTGTTGCTAAAGTGCGCTGTAATTGTACAACCATATGCTAGAGCAATAAACAAAATTAATGATATCAAAATATTTAAGAAGAGGTTTAGGAAATGGCTGGGTGAGAAAGGATTTTATCGTGTACATGAATTTACTAACAGGAAATAAAATCTCGAAATATAAAGAAAAATTAACAATCAATCCAAATGATGATAGTAATAAATTTATTACTGATTTGAGGCCATAATATCGTGGTTGAAATATCCAGTGAAAAATATAAAAATAACACATAAAGAAAAAAAACATTATTTCATTACAATAAATTACTATTGAATCAAGAATAATTTTAAGTTCTAAATTTAGGTTAAAAATATTTAATGCATTTAATTGGTTGCCAATGCAATATTATATTGTTATCCTGGCTAAATAAATAAATTGCAAAAGAAATTATTACTTTTGCCTAAAAGCCAAGCATTTAACAAACAAGATAGTAGGTGAATAATATGTCTTGTTATGTTGCCAGCCTGGAGCTCGCTTTAACAAGGTAGGTAAAAATGATCTAAAACATCATCGGCATCGTTATTTTTATATAATTTTCACATTTTTTGTTGGAAAATAAAGCCAACTAGGACAGTCTATATTAAATATAGTGCGGAGATAACTTGAGGGCAAGCTGGTAAGTAAAGGATTGAGCGGAAAGTTATCTACAACACAATGCTTTGTCATTTATGTCATGGAAAAAAGCGATTTTATATTTTGTATTAGGCGTACAATATTTGATCACGGTTAGTTTTCTCAATAATCACTGTATGAACAGTGGTGCGAGTAATTCCCCTCAACTCTTTGTTTAATAGCTGGCCATCAAGTCATTGCCTTAGAGTAACGTAAGGATTAGCTATTCTGTTCGAAGTGACTACGTACACGTCCGACGTAAGCCGCTACCGCTTAGGTTAGGTTAGGTTAGGAGGTTTTCGTTATGTGTCACTGGCTCTCCATCTTTTTTAAAAATCACAGGAAAAGTAACGTACGGTGCATCATTTGGAACGGACGTGAACAGTAGCGGCTCACGTCGGACGTGTACGTAGCCTTTACTTATTCTGTTTTGAATCTCTGGGGTGATTTAAATATGTTTTTACTAGTTTAGTCCAAAAACGCTAACTATAACCAATAAGTCTTAGAAAAAACTTTACTTACTTACTGACCTACTTACTTTCTTTTTGAAGCCGTCCCATAGACCATGTTTCGGCATGAGACCAGTCAGTGTTCCTCATCCTTTATTTTTTTATGAAGTCCGAAAGACTACTATGCTAGGTTAGGTTAGGTTAGGTTAGGTTAGGTTAGAGAAAAGAAAATTTAGAGAAAATTTTCCTTTGGAAAATGGGTCGAAGTTTCAGGTTAGGCAAGGTCAGGTGGGAAGAGGCAGTTCGTAGTAAGATTTATTTATTAAGAATGTTTTGAGTTTTTTTTTACTGTCCTTACTTTACTCTAAGTAGTTATGAAAATATGTATGTAATATGAAGTACATATCACATGCATAACAAATGTTAGGAAATTTGAAATAAATTTTGTGTTTCCGATTTTTGTATATTAACCGTTTATAATTTAAACTGATACAAGGAAACATTGTATCGTAATAACCTTAATAACTCTAACATCAATTATATATTAGGTAGTTTAAAAGTTGTTCTTAGCAAATGGAAAAGCAATTCTTTCTATCAAAACATCACAAACTGTTAAAATAAACTTCGCTGAAGAAAGCGTTAGCTTTATGTCTTAATTGTAACTGCTGCAATGTTTTAACGGAGTCAATAGCGTTCAAGTTCGAAGGGATCAGTCTTAAATGATTTGGAGAAAAGATATGCCTTTACCACTTCTTGCTATAAATAACGTTTAAGGTGTCTTTATGGGCTCAATTACATTTTTATCAATGCCAAATCGCAAAATTGAAATAAGGTATGTAAAATTGAAATAAGGGGGAAGATTTTTACAATTATTACTGTATAAAGTAATTGTAAAAATATAATCATATTAGTCATGCTTGAAGACAAGGGTACTATAGTGCAATACCGATCATAATATGCCAAACCCTGTGTGAAATCCGTTTGATCTCATAAACTAATCAAACATCTCACCACGTGGGAGGGCACTGTATAAACCTTGCATTTTAGTTGTAGAAGGTCCAGGTTTTAATAATCAAATGTAAATACCAAATAAACTGACATGATCGCAGAGAAGAATCTGTATCCCCAATTTATTCTTGTAAAACAACTTTATAAAAATTAGCTCTTCGAAAATTGAGAAATTAAATTTTACTGAGCATTTGACGAGACTTCGAAACAGTTTCAACAAAACATTTTTTACGTAAAGAAAACCGGTCTATAATTAGCTATGTTTCTGAGTAATAATATGCCATTTGATCAGTTTTTATGGAGCATCTTAGCAACACAGGAGCATCAATATAACCAGAGTTACAAGTTTAATTAAAACTAATTTTGGCGTGAAGACAAAGCAATAATGATCTTGGTAAAATAAATTAAGAACTTTAATTCAATTCGCCAAAAATACTATCACTACAGCCTTTCGCATTAAAAATTAAATTTACACAACTTCAGCACAATTGGTAATTTATTTTCTGAATTTATTTCTGGTATGGTTTTTTTAATTCAAAAACTGCCATACCACCTGCAACGGTATAGCACAGTTTGTAGTTTAACTGAAATTTAACCACAAAAATATTCTCCAATTTAAATAAGATGGGGCAATTTTTTAGGTGTCAATATTTAAATAAATAAACCGGTATTTTAAATTTAAATAAGACCGAAACCAAACACAAAAAAAAACACATAATAAATCCAGTGTGAGTTTGGAGGCCTGTATGTTTATGTATTTTGATTAATGGTGTATGGTTATTTTATTGATAAGGATTAAAAGTTATGATCAGAGTTATGAGTCTGTGTAGAGGAGAGTCTGATCTTAGGCGAGAATGACTTTGATAATTAGTTTTATATTTAAGTTAGCTCTTGTGTTATAAGTGTGTTATGTGTGGCTTTAATTTTTTTATTGATGTATTTTCAGTATGTGGTAATAGTTGGGTGGTTTAAAATTTTTGTACATTTTGTTCTGTGGTTTTTTACTTAAGTATTTACTTTATTGCGGACAAGTTTATTTAAATCAAGAGTCTCTTTTAGAGTAAATCATTTTATTTTTTCTGTTACCGGTAAGATTTTCCTTTATTCTCAAGAGTTGTTGAATAATAACCTAGGAAGAGTCAAACATTTTCTCCTAAGTGCCTTTAAATCATATTCCAGTCCTTTTTTACTACACAAATACCATCTTGCTCTTTCCTTGTCGATGTTTTATGCGCTACTCTTAACTACTGGTTTAGCACAAAAATATTAATACAATGCGTAATAATTAATGCTACACAAATTGGTTGTGTTTAAGTGATTTTGTATTTACATTAATCAAATTAAATATCATACGTTATAACTAAAAGAAAATGTAAACTGATAAAATGTTTATAATGTAATTTTTTCTATTTATTTTTATCAGAAATTGAATCAACAGTGTGTAGAGGAGAGTCTGATCTTAGGCGAGAAAGACTTTGATAATTAGTTTTATAATTAAGTTAGCTCTTGTAAGGAAAAAGTCTTTCTTATATTACTATCGCGATTTTTTATGAAGTTAAAAATGTACAGGCTTAAAATTTAATTCTTGTAAATATACATATATTAAGGTTTTTTTTAACAAAATAAAAGCTAAAATAAACATTCCATGCCATAACAATTTACGTTAATTAACTTTTGTTGGTTATTCACACATTTTACATTTAACATGTTCATAGATTTTGCTAACAGAAAAAAATATTTATTGAAGATTAACTGTGCTGCTACTGGGTTCCCGAAATGTTTTCAAATTCAATGAAGTTTCATTTCAAAATAATAATATTCAACAGTAAACAAATTAAAAAAACAATTTATTATTTTTCACATTATGTCACATGTGTTAAATTCTGATGAATGAGCAGGTACCATAAAATACATTTACATAATATTTTATTTTAAATTATTACTTCTTTTGATGAATTTTTATTATTGTTGTTAATCAACGGCAATAAAGGGTATTTTTACTTTTATTAAATAACAGTTCCAAGGGTGTTTCAAAAAGAATCATCCGATTTAGAAAAATCATAGCTATTCATCTGTGAATCCGATGTGCTCGAACAATGTACTGTTAGAAAGAGGAAGCTCTGGAGTTTAACGTCCTTTCCGCCAGGTAGCAGTAGTGCGCTTCTGTCAACGCCCAGCTCAGTAGTTGTCAAAATGGCGTCTGCACAACAGAAAGCGTTTTGTGTTATACGGTTTGCTAGATGCGAGTCTGTGATTTCCGTGCAACGTGAATTTCGTACCACATATGGTGTTTGATCCTCCTACAGCCCAGAGCATAAGAAGATGGTATAAGCAATTTAGTGATTTAGGCTGTCTCTGTAAAGGCAAATCATCAGGTCGTCCCCGTGTGTCCAATGAAGACGTGGAGCGCATCCGCCAGAGTTTCACCCGTAGCCCGCAAAAATCCACTCGCCGTGCTGGTAGGGAACTTAACATTCCTTTGACATCTGTATGGCGTGTTTTGCGCCGCCGTTTGCGTTTTAAACCGTACAGGATTCAATTACTACAAGCTTTGCATGAAGGTGACAAAGTACGACGTGTTCAGTTTTGTGAGTTTATCCAAAGCCAGATGGCAGTAGATGATGAGGAAAATGATGATCGAGATTTGGTATCACGCATAGTGTTTAGTGACGAGGCAAGGCAACTTTCCATTTGAGTGGAAAAGTTAACCACCACAATGTGAGAATATGGGGGACCGAGCAACCACACCAAATTGTACAGCATGAGCGAGATTCCCCAAAAGTTAATGTTTTTTGTGCAATCTCACGGAATAAAGTGTATGGTCCCTTTTTCTTTGCTGAGAACACTGTTACGGGAATAACATATCTCGATATGTTAGAAAACTATCTCTTCCCTCAATTGGAAACATATTCTGATGACTTCATATACCAACAGGACGGTGCCCCACCACACTGGAATCTTCATGTGAGAGAGTTTTTAAATGGTAGGCTTCCTCAAAGATGGATCGGCCGTACTGGACCTAATGATTCCGCGTTAAGTCACTGGCCTCCAAGGTCACCGGACCTTACTGTTTGTGATTTCTTTTTGTGGGGGTTTGTAAAAGACAATGTTTATATCCCTCCCCTTCCAACAACATTGGTTGAACTGAAGAACCGCATTAGAGCAGCCATCGAATCCATCACTCAAGATATGCTAGCTAAGGTGTGGGACGAATTTGAATATCGTATAGACATATGCTGTGCATCTAAAGGGGGCCATATTGAGCACCTGTAAATGGTATGTAAAAAAACTTTATTAGTTGTCCTTTAATATGAAATTAACCTCATGTCCATATGATCATTAGTTTTGAAATTATAAACCTTTAAAATCGGATGATTCTTTTTGAAACACCCTGTATATAAAAATAACTAAATCCGTCACATATTCATTAAAATTTAGCTTGGTTTTATGAACTCCCTACACTGTCTGTACTTTCCTAGCACATATTAGTTATATTTTTATAATACTCTGTTTCTATTTAGGTATCAGATTGTCTTGTCTAATTATAACGCAGACAGGACGTGCAAGAGGACGACTGTACACCCACGGCGGCCATCTTGTGGTCACGTGACAGCTCTTGTATTTATTGCCAACTCGTGACCACGTTAAACCACATCAATGACTGTAACTGTCTGTGTTTGGTTGGAGTACTCGAACCTTTTAAGGATTTAAAGTAAAAGTTAAAATTTGCTTCACTATACAATTATGCTTAGCAGTTTTAGGTATTTATTGCTGAAAGTCATTATTTGGCTTAAAGTATAATAGATTTTAAAATCTTTTCCGGTAGTATTTATAAAGTAAATGGTTATTCATTTAAGAAAGTGCCAATCACAATTATTCTTCAAATGGAATTGTACTTATTTTTACTTATGTAAACGTGTAGTTCGTTTGAAGACCGATTTTATTTAAAAATACATAGTGCATGTTTTTTATGAATTCGTACAATTTAACCTAACAAAGCATCTTTTAATTATATTTGTACTGTAAAAAAATGGAATATTTTGCTGTCAATTAAGTTAAATCCGATTATATTTATTAATAAGGCACTTATTTACTGCAATCAACAATCGTATAGACGTTGTTTAATCATTTTTCTTTTTTAATATACACGTGATACAAGTACGATAAAAATGCTTTCACTGGGGTTCAGTTTGTGGTATAACAGCACGTAGATCTCTGTTGAAAATACAATCAGTGTTGCCTGTCAACGGGGTATCGTATAATTCACTTGAACTCCCCTATATTTTTATATTATTCAAGATTTTTTTTTTATGTCTCATTCGTCAAAAACCCCAAAGTGCATAGATAAAATGTAATACATTATTGTTTATTACTCAGTTGGAAATTACACCTCGTTCCTTAAATGCCTGATCTTATTCTTTAAGGTCTTCTTTTGCGCTTACCTAAATGTATATTGACAAAACATGGTGGATTTATAGTATTACCTCTTTAAATAATGGGAGCTTGAAGATGTTTAAATTTAGGCAAACAAAATTTGCCAGTGAAAGATGTACCTATTGCTAAGAGAGGGAGGAGAGAGCTAAACGATACATTAGTGGGTTGAAACCTGTTTTCTTCTGTTAATTGTTCCTTAAAGAAACTACACACGCCTTAGAAACGTCAATTAGTTAAACCGTAGGAAATTGCATCATAACGTTATCTTCAACTTCCGCAATGTTTCATAAAAGATTCATAAGATGAAATTTAATTACATAAACTAACCATTAATATTTATAAAAGCTGCAATGGTTTAGCAAAGTAATAGTAAGTTTACCACTGATAATTTCAATAGTGTATCATAATTTTCTTGTAGCTTATATGATAACCTTTAAACTAAAGGTGTTTCGTCATTCCTCAATGAGAAAAAATATATTTGTTTACCTGTTTCGGTTGGTCAACGCAGTTCGGAGCCCACACACAACTGAGAGTGCACTTTAAACACCCCTTGCCAGCAGGGCAGTGTGTTACAAGAACAAGGCAACTGTCAGTATCGGTTTGGTAAACTGTACCTGCAATTATGAGTATTTGATCAGTACAGGACCACATAAACTGAACTTAACTATCACCACAGCTGTTACGGACTGCCACAGGAGCTTGTAATGTGGTAACAGTGTACACAGCTAATGTGGCTGTAACGCTGTCTACAGTTGTAGGTGGGTAAACTGTACCTGCAATTATGAGTATTTGATCAGTATACAGGGCCACTTAAACTGAACTTAACTATAACCACAGCCTTTACGGACTGCCACAGGAGCCTGTAATGTGGTAACAGTGTACACAGCTAATGTGGCTGTAACGGTGTCTACAGTTGTAGATGGGTAAACTGTACCTGCAATTATGAGTATTTGATCAGTACAGGGCCACTTAAACTGAACTTGACTATCACCACAGCTGTTACGGACTGCCACAGGAGCCTGTAATTTGGTAACAGTGTACACAGCTAATGTGGCTGTAACGGTGTCTACAGTTGTAGATGGGTAAACTGTACCTGAAATTATGAGTATTTGATCAGTACAGGACCACTTCAACTGAACTTGACTATCACCTCAGCCGTTACGGACTGCCACAGGAGCTTGTAATGTGGTAACAGTGTACAAAGCGATTGTGGCTGTAACGGTGTCTACAGTTGTAGATGGGTAAACTGTACCTGCAATTATGAGTATTTGATCAGTACAGGACCACTTAAACTGAACTTGACTATCACCACAGCCGTTACGGACTGCCACAGGAGCTTGTAATGTGGCAACAGTGTACACAGCTAATGTGGCTGTAACGGTGTCTACAGTTGTAGATGGGTAAACTGTACCTGCGATTATGAGTATTTGATCAGTACAGGACCACTTAAACTGACCTTAACTATCACCACAGCCGTTACGGACTGCCACAGGAGCTTGTAATGTGGTAACAGTGTACAGAGCTAATGTGGCTGTAACGGTGTGTACAGTTGTAGATGGGTAAACTGTACCTACAATTATGAGTATTTGATCAGTACAGGGCCACTTAAACTGAACTTGACTATCACCACAGCCGTTACGGACTGCCACAGGAGCCTGTAATGTGGTAACAGTGTACACAGCTAATGTGGCTGTAACGGTGTCTACAGTTGTAGATGAAATGGTACAAAACATATGACTTTGAGAACGGAAAACATTTAAAACTACTGTAGGTTGAAAGCCCTAGGTGGCATGTTTTAATAGTTAGACAAAAGTTATTCTCAGGTTGAGTTACTAAATAATACTACTAATAATAATTAAATACCATAAATTCTATCGTTTGATAGTATAATCGATTCTTGAAATTTTAATGTGATTATATTTAAGTTCATACATATAATACTTATATTATTTTATTGCTGATGTGTGCAAACGGCTATCTTCTACATAATTGTAATGGAAAAATATAATTTATCCTGATGCAAACTTCATAACAAGGTTGTGCCAATATTTATTCCTTGGTAAAATTATATTCAATAAACACGTTTAAAAACTGTAGAGAGGTTTGAGAAATATTGTTGATAATAAGCTGCTGAAGAAATACAATAAAGACCTCATGTTAGATAAAATTTAAAATTTGTGTTTTAAATTTTGGGTTTTTTACGAAAAATAGTTACATATTCAAGAAATTTAATTTCTTTTAAATATTCTAGTATGTCAAGTAGCGGGTATTCAGAGCCATTCTCGGTGATATTTACTTTGTTTCGTGAGTGCTAAATATGTCCATGTACAACCTTTAATCAATGTTTCTAGTCACTGTTTTCAATAAATCATTCGTTGATACTTTACTACAAGTAACTGATCCTTAGCCAGTTTTACTGATTATTTATTATCGCTGTTAAGGTTCTTTTGTTGTTGTAGCTGTCGTGAGGGTCAAGCGGGCGGGAAGTTCCCTGACCAACTGTGGCTGCTATAGAGTGCTTGGGCCATCTTAAGCCGATCGATTTGAAACTCTATAAGCCCAATGTTACAAACTATAACTTTCACATGAGTTAAAACAAATATGAATTTTACTGAGGTTGAGGTAAATCAGCTTTTTAGTTCCAACAGCCTAAGGTTTATTCCAAAATTTAAGCAACACCCTTGCGCTGTATTCCGAGTTAAATTTTGCAAACAACATACTTTTCTCGTATCAGAATATAGGATTAGGTCATAATAAGTAAGACAAATTTAATTAAAGTCATAAACCAATATAATCTTCGTTAACATATTTTCTAAGTTCTACGATCATGTGATAATTGAATCTGATGTCATGATATAATCTTCGTTAAAATATTGCCTAAGTTCTACGATCATGTGGTAATTGAATTTGATGTGAAGGTAATTATTATATTATTCTGTTGTTTTAATTTACTTAAACATCCACTTACTTGATATACAATACATGTACGACATAAATAAATTGGCTTATATACAAATCAGACTGTACATAATTTTATTTACCTGTTAATTTAGTTTTATTCCTAATTGCAGTACATACTAGCATTCATTGACTGATTCCCCTAAATTATGATTTTTATATTTTCAAGAAAAAATTGATTTATAACAAACATCACTTGAAGTAATTTTTTTTACTTTTCTACGTTATTTTATAATTTTTTTAACATTAAGGCGGATTTAATTATATAAGTAAATTTAGTGCTGAAACGTAAACTATGTTATAAACATTAAAATTTTTCACGTAAAAATATTAAATTATTTCAAACTGCATCACAACTATTACATATGTTTAATAATTCTAAGTAATTTCGAGTTTAGGTAATCTATTAAAGAAATGCCAAATTTCACTAAATTAATGAAGAACGCTCTGTGGAGATAGATTTTAAAACCCAATGACAGTATAACAACTCTATTTTACTTTTTACCTAATCAATATTTAAATGTAACATATATGTTAGTATTTTTACATTATTCCCCAGAAGAAACAAATTTAGATCATTTTCCAGAGTGGATAAAAACTTTCGTATAATTTACTTTTCTGAGAGATAAACGGTGTCCAGCTGAGAACAAGACGTTTCATTTATCCTGTAAACGAGCTTTCGTCTGTAAATAAATTCACTCGGGAATATTTTTTCAAAAAATCTGTACGTTTATCATTTTAAATCTTAAAGCTTTTTTTCTATCCACTGTCTTAATTGGAAAATTATGTTATCACTTTCTTCCCACATGTGCGATAAATGGAGATTATGTAGGTTTATTTGAACCTCGTGAGGAAGAATTACTTCAAGTTTGTTTCTATTCTGAGTAGGTCTGTCAAAGTTTGACCTTGCTCATACCTGATCAGTTTGGGTTGGTCGTGTCAGATCAGTTATATCAAATTTGATCGGACTTGAATAGGTTAATTTTACTAGGCCTGATCTAATATATTAAATTCCATCAAGTCTGATAAAGTTAGGATATTGTATTGTATTGTACATTTATGGAAATAAAGAATTTATTTATTTATTTAAGTATACCTGATCAAACCTGATCAGACCTAACCAGCTACTTGATAAGGATTAAAAGTTATGATCAGGCCTGATCGAGTGATTTTGACAGGTTTATGTATCCTAATCAGAGATGAACAAGACGCTCAATAAGTTAAACAACTTTACCAATTCGGATTAATATTATTTCTATATAAACTCAATTATATTCTTATTTTGCTACCCTATTTTATATACCGATGAACAATATTTACAAAACATTTATAATTAATTATAAAGGTGAGTTTTACCATAACCTAACTAAATAAAATACACTATACATACCAACGTATAATAAATAATCTTTAGATTATTTTTATACACAAAAATCCGATATTTTGTATACATTTGCCTACCTCGCATGATGAGTACAGTGCAACGATATCAGAAAGGTATAGGTTATTTTTGAAAGGATACTAAGGATAATATAATAATAATAACACTTGCAGATTTGTCACCAAACATATTCATTGTGCTTTAACAATATTTTAATTCGCTAAATAACATACAGTAATGTTAGAAATTAATATATATATATTTAATATAATAATAAGATTAAAGATGATTAATATTTAGGGCCTATTTAATTTTTAGAATTATCTTTTAAATATAAAAGCCGTAAACATTTCTTTTAAACGCAATTTATCAGGAAGCGAGGCAGGAAACTGCCATCTGGTCGCAGTCGCATTCACTGTTAACATTTTTTAAACACACCTTTTGTTAAATGTTCTTGTTTTTGTTGTTGTTGAATTTAATGACCAGTGTTTGAATTAAACTTTTTTTTACCCTTCAGTTTAAACATTTTAATTTACGCTTCCAAGAAAATTATAAAAATCCAAAAAGATTCATCTTGAATTTAGACTATTTGTATTTACATGTCAGCCTATTATTTTGGTCTTTTTATATGACAAATTAATCTCAATATTGAACTAGGGAGATTATCTTTCCTCATAAGGTAATATGATTAACCAAAATTTACAAAATCATCATATACGTCTCGTTTGGTAGTACTGCATCATGGCAAGGTTTTAAGTTTGGATTCGATAAAAGAAACTTTCGTACCGAAACCAGCATTTCTTGTCACATATTTAAACTTGTCACATCAGCTATTTCTATAGTGATATAATTTAAATGTTTAATATATATGTGTTTATACTTACTAACAATTATTTTTTAGTCATACAGTAATAATTTAACTACTGAAACATTTATGTAAAATTGCGAAAAATGGACGTGTCAAGTGTGTTTGATTTCGTTGGTCATAATCTCAAATAATCACCGAAGTCTAATAGTTACAGTTTTAAGGTAACAGCCTTGATGAATATTGTTGAACGTACAACACTCAAAATGTGGGTATGAGCCATATTTGGACCAGAGGCTACTGGTAAAACTATAATTTCTTAAATATTATTATGTGTTTTTTGAAAGCCATGTACGTCTAGATGTAATATTAGAGGGCCTCAGATTAACAGCAGAATGGCCCAACAATTACAAGCAGTCCTAAAATCACGGGTTTTAATGTACCAATTTAATTTAGTTTAATGTACAATTTATCAGCTGATTTGATTGCAACAATTTGATTAACATGTAATAAAATTATATGATTTAAAGAGTAAGACGTCTTTTGTTGCATGCGTGTGACAGAACAAACGGGATCATATACACACAATCTGGGACTTTCGAGAGAGCTTGGATCGCAGATATGATTCCGAAGGTTTCTCACTTTCTCTTTGTTCCTCGGACCCATGGGGAAGTATTGAAGTAACAATGTTATCTCATGTGGAAATCTTCACAATAGCTGATTCTGATTGAACCATTTTTAAGCTTCACTTCTAAATTAAGCTAAAAATATTTTACTTGACTTAAGTTTGTTAAATAATATTATGTTTCTATACTTAATATTCTTAAATTTAAATTAAAGTATTGTATATTGTTTGATTGCCAAACTTCTGATGACTTCTCATTAAAACCAAAATAGTGCCTCTCTTATTTGGTTTAGAGACTATTTATGTTTTTTGCTATAGTTTTCCATGTTTTAGCCTAAATTATGTTAAAAAAGTTGTTTTAGTTTAGACATTTATTTTAAAACCATTACGTGTTTTGTCCTCATTTCGTAAGACAAAAGTCAGGGAGGCTATGAAATACAGATCCGGATTGCGGTTTAATTCTGTTTAAAATCAACAATTATATAATCACAGCTGTATTAAACAAGAATACAAATTGATCTATTGTAATACAAAATAAACCAAATAAATTCTTAATGATAATTGGATATCAAGTATTAAAGGGCAGGGCGTCTTACCCACTTAATTATTCACTAGGGGTTGTCTGCGTTTACTTATAATTTTAGACAAATAAACATCCGGCCACTATAATTAACAGATTATAAAGCAATGATAAATTTTAAGGAGGGCTGTCAGGCGTTCAGCATTAATGAAACAATAAGTATTTAAGAGGACGTAATGCATTTCTTTGATATCTTAAAAATGTAGTGTAAAAGTTGATAAGTGCTGGCTGTTGAGATTACTTCATTTTAACTGAGTAAAGTATAAGTTTAGACCTGTGATTTTTAAATGATTAATGTATCATTGTGTTATTTTTTTGTTACTACCAATGTAAGGAAGTGCCTGCCATCTAAAACTACCCCAAATTCAATTGTTTATACATATGTTTGTTTTAAAACTAGCCCATAGTGTATGGGAAAAAGTTAAATCGAGGTTACATTTCTTAAACTTTTATATAATTATTATAATATATACATTTGACCATGATATGTCAAAACGGTTTTATTCTCAACAGTATAGACATCGTCTAAGAATCATTCTTAGAAATCGAACACCCGTTGTTTCTTTTGTATTTAAATTATTTGCACTCTTCCTTGACCAGTAGAAATGAGAATTTCTAGAAAAAAAAATATTGCAAACAAAATTATATAAATATAACACTTTTAGGTCGAGTGGTCTAATACTTAAATTGGATTTAAATGCAACGAATGGTACTTTTATATTTTGATTTTTTTATTTGTACCGTATTTAAAAACTATAAACATTTGATGTTATTGAAAAACCCCTAATTTTAGGATGCAAGATTTTATATTATACATAATAGTATAAAAATTACGTAAAACGAAATTAACTCAATAAAAATTCACTAATAAACGTAGTTTTAAAATAATACAAATAAACTTAAAAATTTCGAATTAAAGATGTAGTTTATAAGTGTGTTAAAAGATATTCACCTAGTTAATATTGAGTTAACACCAGCTGGTTAACTCTGTCGTTTAGTAGTGCAGTTAGATTTACTAGTTAACTAATTATGCGCAGGCTAACTAACTCACAAGTTTGGCTGCTTCTCTATATTCTATAATACAGTATACAAACACTAACTGATGATTCGAATTAGGAGAATTGGGATGATTCGAATTGGTTTACGTATATTCCATTGAATTCAATGAGAAACCTAACATGAAGCGTATCCGTGGGTTTAAAGCGAAACCCAGTACGGCAAATAAATGATTTTTATTAACTTTTAAAAGTGGGAGGCAAATCCTTTTACCACTCAGTGTATTTTAGCGTATTCAAATGTATTTCTCAATGTATTTGCGTAAATACCTTAAAGGTAATAGTCTAATTCACACAGAGTACTATAACCTAATTTTTACACTTTATCAACCTTCAAGTTACGGACGGACCGCCTGAAACTCTTAACCAGAGATTAAGTCTGTATAAATTGCATATTAATTTTACTTGTTATATTAATTTTAATCGCAAATAAATAATACAGTCATGGATTTAAAACAGTAATTGTAAAAATTAATTATTCAATACCTCTTTTGCAGGGAAAAATATTTGCTCTTTGTGTATCCAGTGTTAATGGCTTGAGTTGAGTGTGGACTTGAGGTGACGTAAGGGCGCACATTTACATGTTCAGTTCTTTCAAAAATAATTGCGATAATTAAAAACTTTTTACCAGGGTTTACTAAGGTTACCCTTTTATCATGCACGTTCCGCCACTTATAAGACTTCAGCACTGACTGTAAATTTTAACTTTTATATATAATTATTATCAAATTTTTTAAATACTTTGTGTCGACGCATACAAATTTTATTTAATAAAACAACAATTGAAGACAATCATAGCCAATATGGCGTTAAAATGTATTTAACATAGCACACGATTTTCCTAACTTTATAAACATATTATGTCAAATTCGACATAAAATAGAACCATCATACAGTAATATTATCAAAGATCGAAAGTTATAAGATTCAGACAGTGTTTATTGGTCCAGAAAGGGGTTGAGCAGAGACCCACAATTACCTGGACCGCTTTACCGTTTGATTATGCTCATGAACTTTGATTAGGGTCGTTTTGTTACTTTGGACTCCGATTTGAGGTGGCAACCAGCTAAAGTAAAACGTTTCCGTTTGTAATTGATATATTTTAATTGCTCAGCTTCTAAATTGTTCGCGTAATTTTGGATATGGCATATTTTACAATTCTATTCATATGTCTAAAACCCAATCATTTATGAAATACTGCTACGCTTTTGTTAGTATTTAGTTACATTTATCACGTTTGCAATTGAATTTAACATATCGATTCAATAGTGTAGTATAAAATGGAAATGTTTTTAAAATCGTGCTTGCTCCGTGTATTCACAGCTGTAATTTCCTTGAACTTAATAAATGTACTTAAAATTAAAGGAAATCTATATTTATTTTTACTCAAAGAAAGCTCGTTGACTCAACGTTTCCTAGCATATTTTAAAATTAATTTTAATATAAGTTTTACTTGCAAAAGAAATGTTTGTGCTCAGAATATTCTGATATTTGAGGACAATGCAGAATTTGGTTCACATTACTGATTCCGTACACCTCCTTATAAGATGGAATAACATGGAAAATGCATTTCTCATTTCTTACTTTTCAATAGCTGCTTCCTCCGCAATGTTTAGGCTTCATTGCAATAGTCTTGGTGATTTTATGATATGTTTGTGTAAGATTGTATAATGTAATGATAATACAAGAATTATCTTAGTTCGCAGTCAAATAAAAACAAGTAACACAATGATATATTTTTAAAATTTAAATCAATTTGATTTTATCGTTATTAATTTAATCCTTACAACATAGTGTCAACTGCATTTATATAGTAAATTATACTGTTGTAAAGGATAAAAAACAACAAAACAAATAAAAATAACAAGTATTAACTATGAAAAACAAATAAAAATAACAAGTATTAACTATGACGAACAAAAAGTACATCAAACTCTGCTCTTTTTACAGCTGGCTTTGTAGTTTTGTAGTGATTCATCCAAAAATACAAAGAAACACGATTTATTTCGCCACCAAAACCACCACGATGGCACACAGTAATGTAAACAATTGAATTACCATCCATAGACTTTGCCACTTTCTACCTGAACGTCATTTTGTTAAAACTTGTACAAACACTGTTTACCGTAACTGATATTTCCCCCCCACAAACTTATTTTTTGCCCCCCCCATTTAACATTTTCGTACCCATCCCTATACATTTCCTATAAAATTTGGGATAATGTTACTTGAGCCAGACGTTCCCTAACCTCCAGTTATATAAAGTCAATTCCAACATTGGTTAATTTTAGCCACAATTGTGACTAAACAACCCCGAACATGTTCTTATTTGAGCTATAATATTATAAACTAAGCTTAATCTCATCAATGAAGTGTAAAATACCTAAGAGTTAAGTCAACAAGTGTCAAAACATAAAGCGTTGTAACGTCCAGGTCCCAGGTCAGTAACTCGCTCTGTTCCTATCCAAATGTGGAAAAGGTATTTGGAGTGGATTCAGACTCAGTCTGGAGTAAAATCTAACTGACTCAGTCTATTTAAAATATAATACAGGAGTCACTACTCGCTGAAAAATAACTTTAAAAATGCGTGCCGCCCTATGTCGTATTTGGTATTTTGTTCTGTTGTGATGTCAACTTGTTGGTGGGACGCTCTCATTCGACGTACAGGACGGCTTGTTATCAACACTGTTTCCAAAGCGGCTTATTTTTCCAATACTAACAACTATTTTAAAATGGTTATACAAAATGGTGAAATATTTGTCAAAATACTTAAAAGTTTACTTTTAAAGTAGTTACAATTGAGGAAAATTAAAATAATACAACTTGTTGCAGTTTTAAATTGTGTCTTTTACACAACAAATTGGCCCTAAGCACAATTAATTATAGATACTATCACTAGGCTACAAATAAATTAATTCTTAAAGTTTACTAACAAAATTATTGCTGTTTTGAACATTAAATATAACAATTTAATCGAACCATGCGGGCCCGCCAGAGCTTTTAACTCGGCCCTGGGGCCCCGCCGCCTCGGCTCGCGGGCCATCTAAGGCCCGTGGGCCCCCCGCACCGCGGGCCCTGCGGACCCGGCAGTTACCCCACTGACTATTTAGATTTTTTTTAGAATCGTTAGTTTACAAGCACATTGTAAACTTTTAGACCTTTTTTTAAATAATTTTGCAATGTTATTTAATAATAAATAACTTTCAATATGATTAATTGCTGGTTTTGACGTAAATAACTGAATTCTGATTTCAAACTAGACATTTTGTTCATGTTTTGAGAAGTATTTGTTTTTAAAGGATTAATGGTATTTTTGAGGATGAATCTAACAACGTTGAGTTTTATGGTGTTTAGTGTTCAAATTTCTCTTTCAAAATATGTTTGTTTACGTTTCGCATTCCAAAAATATACTCTGAATATTACAAATATATGGTGCAACTAATAGAAAGTGTGAGTAATAGTTGATTGGTGTTTGCTTTACTTCTACCAACTTTTACATTTTTTAAGCTATAAAAATATATATAACGTTATACATATTTTGGTTAAAATGCTGAGTTGTGACAGCAAATTCACTCCGATCATGAATAACTTTCCAATACAATTAAACTATTCAATGTCGTATGAAAAAATATATTTGGAAAATTTAAATGTATTAAAGTAAATTTATGTATTGAAATGAAAGAATGTAAAGTAATAGGACATATTAAAGTCATTTGTTGATATAATTTCGCGGTTTTCGCTTAGTTTATTTTTAGAAAACACCCCGCTTTTACTTCGAGAACGTCATTAAATAAGAAAAAGATGGAAAACTTCAAATGGTTAAAGATGTTACATTTGTATAAATTTAACTCAAAATGGAACAAAGGTGAATAAAATAATGAAAATAGGTCACTAAATTATTTCCAATAATAAATTAAACTAACGTACAAGGATGGAACAATAAAACATCGAACTATTAACATACAAAGTCTTTTAAATAAAGGTAACACAGTAAAGGTGTAAGTATTTTGTCCCTGGTGGACAATCAATGGTTATAAATGAGCTGTC
Organism: Allygus modestus; assembly: GCA_963675035.1. NCBI lineage: Eukaryota > Metazoa > Arthropoda > Insecta > Hemiptera > Cicadellidae > Allygus > Allygus modestus. Next base: position 53,644,485 of record OY776115.1, on the reverse strand, counting down.
AGCTGCAGGATGGAACCAACACTGTATTATGCCTTGTGATGACATTGGGGTCAAACTATCTGACCATTACGAGGAAGAAAGAACACCACCCTAAGAGGAAATATAATATGCATGCAAATTAATTATGTTATGATAGCCAGCGTTTGATTAAAATGTCAATTTCTACGTCTACGTTTAAAAAATAGATACATATTAGTAAATGATGTTTTAATTTAAATACAATGCTTTATTTTACTCTAGTATTTCATGGCTTAAACACAATTACAAACAACACTTTACTGGTGCAGAAATGTATTCATATATATTAATACTAGATACATATCACTAATGTAACAATAATACACTGTAACAGTGGCATGGCAATTAATATATATAATATTAACTGGCTCGCCCGACAGACGATGGTCCTGTCCTAATATCATTGAATTTGTGTTATGCCAAATACTTGGTCATTTTCAATATGAGTTCGTTCGCTTCGCTCATTCGCCTCTCGAATTAGCTCTTCGATTCTCTCACTCGCCTCCCGGATGAGCTCGTTGGCTGCGCTCATTCGCATATCGAAAAAGAGTTTGCGTTGCCATTCAAGTAGTTTTTTTATTTCCATTATGAGAGTTGCCATTCAAGTTAGGTTTTTTTATTTCCATTATGAGAGTTGCCATTCAAGTTAGGTTTTTTTATTTCCATTATGAGAGTTGCCATTCAAGTAGTTTTTTTTATTTCCATTATGAGAGCTGCCATTCAAGTTAGGTTTTTTTATTTCCATTATGAGAGTTGTCATTCAAGTAGTTTTTTTTTATTTCCATTATGAGAGTTGCCATTCAAGTTAGGTTTTTTTATTTCCATTATGAGAGTTGCCATTCAAGTAGTTTTTTTTATTTCCATTATGAGAGTTGCCATTCAAGTTAGGTTTTTTTATTTCCATTATGAGAGTTGCCATTCAAGTAGTTTTTTTATTTCCATTATGAGAGTTGCCATTCAAGTAGTTTTTTTATTTCCATTATGAGAGTTGCCATTCAAGTTAGGTTTTTTATTTCCTAAATGAACATACATTTATGCCATTCAAGTTGGTTTTTTTTCCTTTTTGAATATATATTTATGCCTTTTAAGTATATTTAGGTATACTCCTAATAAACACATGTCCTCATAAGGAATAACATGTAAACTTTAAAAGATTTTTACAAAACAGCTGTTTTAACGAAACATTATCTGTTTATTAATTAAAAGCAGAAAATGATAAACACACGTTCTTATAAGGAATAACATGTACATTTTAAAAGCCAAAGGGGCAGAGCCCTTCAAATTTTCCGGTGTAAAAAGTATCCTATGTGTTAATCCAGGTAATAAATTATCCGTGTGAAAAATTACATTTAAATCCGTTCAGCCGTTCTTGAGTTATAAAATTTGTGACTAACACCACTTTGTTTTATATATTAAGATTAAATAACCATAACATTATAGTACATTGATGAGATAATATACAGCAATAAATCTAAACCGTAATTGCTATTGCTGTATAGACTCTCAGTTGAATACTAACAAACACATCTATAAAAGTATTGTATTAATAACATTAATAATCAACGTAAAGCTAAAATGAATTAGATTACATCAAGAAAATACATTTGTTTTATTCATAAAATATGCTCAAAACAAAATTACCTCTTGTCTTTTATTTTGGTTTCAGTTGTATAGTTACATTAAATGTATACACACATAATAAACTAGCATTGTAAGAAAAAATATGCAATTCACAACTCATTCCTACACAACATTTTTCCATTGTTTTAAGATTTTATTTTTACTTCTAGATCTAGCTAGTTTTTGAATTCTAGAGCAAACTGTCGGTTAATCCAGTTAGGCACTCTGTTTGGTAACATTAAAAGAGATCTAAAAAGTGGCAATCATATCCAACAAACACAATATCTAATATCTAATATGCTTCTAATGTAAGCTTCTTTAATACAGTTTCACAAACTCTTATACTTAACGTTACAGCAAATAAAATATTTAGACAAATATAAAAAATAAAATAAAACCAGGATACTTCCATATTTCCCAGTCCCAACACTGTGGCCACTAACAAGCCAGTCAAACTGTAGTGTTGCCTGTTGTTGTCGAGAATCATAACAAGGTTCTTGCTTTTCAAACGTCTCTGTGGCGGCCTCTTCTGGACCACTTTTTGGAAAGATAACAATAGTATTTTACTCCCGTAATGAATCAATTTATGAAATTTATTCACTTCGGAATAAATTAAATTTAGGAAACTGGAAATTTAGGAAAGATTATTTCCTATGGGTACATTTAGTTTACGCTTAGTTTACAGAAGCAAATAATTCCAGAGAGTTTCAAATACACACTGTCTAGTTTAACACTTTAAGACCATGTGCACCAAGTCTGGTACATCAAAACGTTCACTGTGGACTGCGTGAACCAGTTCTGACCACGTTTAATGGTTTACTAAATCACCAGGGTTTAACTGAGAGTCACAAATTAGATTTCTTTAAATGCATTTATGGCCTGGTCCCAGAAGGTCAGTAAATGGATTTGGATTGAGGTTATGTCAGTAAATTCTTTGAGGAATTGCTGCTGACTACACAATTAACAGCTGCACAGTTTGATAATTATTCATTTTAACCCATTATTTACTGCCTCTTTTAGGTTATGCATTTTTTAATGAAATTGATCTATGTTTTTACGTGGAAATGAGTGGAAATGTTTGTGTACTGAAAGTGGTACATGCTGTCCCGTATTATGGAAACAATGCAACACCCAAAAAGTTTGCTGGGACTGGTATGCAATATATGGCACCCACAAAAAAACTACTTCTGGGTAAAATGTATAAAAAATAATATTATATATTTGTTTGTAATATTAAAAGTAGTATGAACCGCATTCACTTGTTTTGGTCCAGGTTTGGTAGATAGATGATTTTGGCCAAAATTCTCTTTCACATTACCTCCAACCTCTGAAACAATGTCAAACCTTAACCTTAACCTCTAAATTATGTCAAGTTGTTAGAGTGTTAAATATACACCAGACAAAGTCAAAAATGTACAACAACAGCTACAAAATCTTAGAATATACTAAAACGTTTTAGATATTAAATCTTTAAATATATTATTCAAACTTTTGACTTTAATTAAATATAGAATTTCAAATGTTATTTTTTTTGATTTAGGGAAGTTTTATGTTTCCAAAGAATGCTGTTTATGTTTCCAATGAATAAGTTGTACAGGAAAGAACGCTTTACCGATTTACGAAAGGAATTATATTTATATGAATCAAATAATTACATTAATTAAATCATTATACGAGTATAGTGTAAAATATGAACATTGACTTGGCACGAATACAAGGAAGGTTATACGTTACCTTAAAACTACTTAAACAAATATTTATCGGAACCCAAATGATTGTTCAGAACAAAGTGGACTCTACAGCAAGTGTGTTGATGACGTCAGAGTTCCTATAGTAGGTCACCGTTTAACAGGGCATTCAATTTTAATCGTTTATATTGAACATTTGTAAACACAGTAATATGTATTATAATGTTTTTATTTTATCATTTTGGTGTAAACATAATATGTGATTGTACGAATAAGGTTGACACGTTATCAGGCGTGATAAAAGTTACGTACTGTTTAGATTAAATTATTTGGACTAAATCCATCACTTCTCTTGTTCTATTTTTTGATATTCTTGTTTTCTTGATATTGTGATGAGATAAATGTATTTTTATCAAACTGGACCATGATGTAAATTTTCATTGTTAAAATGAAATTGTAAACACAAGAACGTAATACAAGATTAAAGATTATTATAAACAAATTGAACATGAACATTAATGCATTAACTATTAACACATGAACTATTATTATATAAAAACTTCAAAAATAATGTTTACCTTCAATAAATGTACATTATAATAAAACTTTTTCTTCTTAATAGTAAATATAAAATAAAACACAGCACATGCATTTAACATCTGACATATATCCCTTTAAACAACAATGCAGGGGAAATCCCTTCAGAAAGGTTACATGACTGTTAAATACTGTTTTTGAATGCTATTACTTTTACAGTTTACAAACATAAATTACATAATTCAGAGATTTATATGATGTCTCTTGTGTAAATACCTCAGCACTTTTGTAGACTATTTTAGTGATAGTTCACATACGGACTAACAACAGTTTGACAAAAAGGCTTTAAAACCGTTGGCCACAGGTATGTTAACTAACATGTTATAATGTGTAATTATTAGGGATTTTGAATATAATATCGAAACAGTTAATAAACGTTGTAAATAAATTCAGGGAGAGTGATGATATTACAAGCTCTGAATATTGGTTAGTGAATAATATCCCAGCTGAGAAACGTCAGGTTAGCTTGCAGGACGTTATATGAAAAAGGGAAGGGGAGGCATGAGGGGCGGAAGTTGGATAACGCTGTTATCATGTGCTCATGGCGTCAGGGGATAAAGGTCCTGTTTCATAACTTTATAGTATTCAGATTACAGGGTTGTTGGTTTTACAAACAAAATCCTTTTTGTTGGTTGAACAATTTTTCTCGAGATTTTAGTCTAAATAAAGGTTGACAGAGAATGAGATATGAGAGCGTTAAGCACATACTTTTGTTCTGAAGGAAATCTACTAAACTTATCTATGCAAATAAATGTATGTATTGGTTAGTAACTAAAGAACGTTTTAATATGAACCAGAACAAATTTAAATATTGGGAAACAATTCTCTAAATGCTGCCGATGCCAAGGCAAGCATTTATTTACTTGCGTTATTTTGTAACTGTTGAAAATTAATTAAAAAACAAATTTTATAAAATCGCCAAACAATAGCAACAACCTATGCAAATTAAAAGAGGGTAAACAAAACAAAGTTAAACCAATTTATTCAGTAGTTTACTTTACTATTCTGATGCACATTTCAATCTCAAGGTTTCAATTGTCCTTCTGTTGACCCTTCAAAAACTGAAAATTATGCTTACTTCTTTGTGCGTGTCTGTATTGCTCGGTCATGATGTATATTTATAAAGGTTTTGCTCATAATTTATAGTCATCATGTTATTCCAGAAGATATATTATAGCTCAACAAAAATTATACGGACATTGTTATTGTTAGATAACATTATAGCTCAACAAAAATTATAAGAACATTGTCATTGTTAGATAACATCTTTTACTGTTTACATTTAGTTAAAATATTTGTAAAAATATTTGGGTTAGGCACCCTGATAGCAGGATTAGGTTGAGGCTTTCTATTTTTCCTATAATACAATAGCAGTTAATATTACTCTGTAGTTGAGCTGACAAATCAACCTTTTTAAAGGACTTGTACGAGATTGATAAAACACAAAGTGCTAGTTGACAGATATTTACTCACCTTGGCAGTAACTAAGTATCGTTGCCCCTGTCAAATCCGTTAGGAACAAACAACATACACCTTTCTTAGCACTAATCTCACACAAAGGTTTTCTAGGAAGGCAGCTTTTTCTGCGGGTCAACTTCTTAAAAGCGTTTTAGGTTGAATTCATTTAAAGTATATTATTATTATTGATAACTTATAATATCGTATATTTATAGTCTGCTCCCATTATAACCTCTTCCTATCCCAACTTGGTCTTCCCCCTCAACCTTTCTGGTGTAATTAATGTGAGCTGCAGGGATAAATTGACACAAAGTAAATATTGATAGGAAACACAAAGGTGAAAATGATATTGAACACCTAAGGCTTATAACAGACTCTTCTTTCAATAAAACTTCAAGATTGCCTCCCTTGTTCGTGCTACTGATTACTCAGCCCTATAAATCTTAAAACGCGTTTACTAGCCTTTGTAAAACTAAACAAAAAAGCATAGTTATAAATTTGTTGGTTAAAATTTAATTTATTACACATTAAATACATTAATAAAAAAAGATGATTCAGATCTATCTGCTAATTATTATGTACTTTCCTAAATTGTCTATTAGAATGGACAATGCACGTGTAATAGATAAACATAAAAATAAAAAAGCAACTGCAGTTGTATCAGTGACATCTTGTATATCAGCAGATTGGCAGCAGATTATGAACATCGAATAGAGATTTACTATTACGATCCCTTAATTTAGACTAAATACTTCATCTAGACTGATCATTTGGGAAATAAAAAACTCAAAGATAATATTACTTAGCAATAAAGCTATTCCTTTAATGTTTTAGAAACTTTACATTCAAATGATGTTTCAGAGTGGTCGTAAGTATGCAAATCTGGTCGTAAAGTGGTTTCGCAATGTTCAGTTCGAGTCATCATGTTCACAGTTTCTAACTGCTCAAGATATAAAAGCCTCTGTGATTTAACAACATTATTCAAGCGTTTCCTGACAGTTTATTACTTTTAATGAAGGTACTCGCTTTGATTCCTTATACCTCAGAGCCGCCTGATGTTATAAAGGACAGACAAGCAATGTTTATGATTTTAAAACACAACCTCCTGTACGTTGAAAAGTTGGGATAAAAATGTATTGTCGTAATAAACTAAATCTCTTGACTCTGATCTAAGATTTTTAAGATTACAGCAGATTTATGACTTCAAAATAAAGTAGGATTATGAGCTCACACCAATCTTAAAAACACGAGTGGTACTTTTATTAGTCCCTTACGTCATAATTTTGATAACATTTTGATTAGCATATTACGTGTTGTTATTACATCCCGTAAATAATTTTGATTACAAGTTACATTATATGTTGGATCATGACCCACTTCTTCCGGTGTACACATGCAGTCCCGGGTCGTATCGAAATAATTCACCCCACCAACACAAATCGTTGGGCCAACGTTGGCAAATGGTCGGCGGAAATGTTTGGCCAACGATGGGCATGTCGCGAGGCGCGAGGTTGCCCATCGATGGATTAACCAACCATTATACAACAAAGTCAACCAATACCCAACCAAATGCCAATGGTTTATAATTTGTTATTTAAATGCTTATTTTAATTTTTTAAATCATGATTTATCTAACTGAATTGTTTGGTAAACCAATTATAGAGTTTTTAAAAAGGAATTAAGTTGCAGAAACATCGAATCACGGTCGGGTCTTGAACCTACAACCTTAGAATTACTGAACACTCAGTTTAACCCCCACGGCCAATCTGACTTCCAAGAATCGATAGATGGACTGAGATATAGAAATTACCAACATTCTGTACCTGCATAACTTGTACTAGCCTATATACTATTATGTTTTATTCTTCTAAGATTGGATAGTACTCGTTTTATTCTTCTACGTGAATCTACTCGTGCAAAAATCACTGTAATAAAAGTAGGAACAAGTTAATTTGATTTATGTATCTATGAAATATGAAATACTACCAGAAAATTAATATATATTTAATATAATTATATTAATAAAAATATAATGTTAATTTATACCCCATCAGCAAAAATCGTTGGGCCAACGTTGGGAATAATTTATGTTTATGTTTTATCACAGCTTTCCAGTTTGCCGTGGTTCTTTTATTTTTATTTGAAACTCTGCATTATTCCAGTACTAATATTGTTAATAAGAGCTGTTAAAAAAGAATCAGTGAAATAACGAATATTCTCGTGAAAATTGGTCAACATATGACATGTCATATTGGTCATATTGGTATTTGCTAAAGCAAATCTTGGCCATCGTGTTATACTATTTAAACAAACCAAAACCCTTTAACGAAATTAAAAACAACAGTTTTATTATTTTAGTTTCACCCACTTATCAAAATTCCGGAGTAGGGGGCATTGGTTCCTTCTGACCCAGCACAGGCGTGTGAGGAGGAATGAGGAATCACCCCCCCCCCGGATGACCTTGACCTTGACCCCCAAGGCCACCCCCGAGGGCAACCCCCCCCCATGACGTCACCCCCCCCCGGTCACGTGACCTGGCGGAACATAGGCTGGTGAGCACAGGCGTGTGAGGAGGAATGAGGACCCCCCCCCGTCACGTGACCTGGCGGAAACCTAACATAGGCTGAGCACAGGCGTGTGAGGAGGAATGAGGAACCCCCCCCCCGGTCACATGACCCATTAACCTAACTTAAACCTGGCACCTGGCGTGAGGATGCGAGGAAGCCCCCCCCCCCCCCCGGTCGTCTGCAGCACTTTTCGTGATGAGGAAAAAACTTTCGAAAATTAATAACTAGCCTATTTACTCACCGATTCCCACGGGACTTTTTCCAGAGTGTAGGCCTATCCCAGAAGAAGCGAATGACGAAAGAACCCCATAGATCCGCCATCAAACAAGGCCGCTATTAATTTATAACCGCGTTTTCCTTATGGGATCTCAGCTGTTTACCAACCGATTTTGACGAAACCTCACCACATGTCGGGCGACGGCCTAAGTAAACCATCCCTTAAAGAAAATTGAAAATCAACCGTTAAACGGGCCCGCTATTAATTTTTAAACGCGTTTTCCTTATGGGATCTTAGCTGTTTACCGACCGATTTTGATGAAATTTCACCACATGTCAGGTGGCAGCCTAAGTAAACCATCCCTTAAAGAAAATTGAGAATCTACTGTTAAACAGGCCCGCTATTAATTTTCAAACGCGTTTTCCTCATGGGATCTTGGCTGTTTTTCCAGACCCCTCACGATGGTTCAAAACTAGCAAAGGCGTGGTGAGGATGCAAGTCCCCCCCCCCCCCGGTGAGCGGCTCCGCGGAGTCACGTGTCGAGGCGCGTGCTAGGGCCTACGTGACCGCCCGGGGCTGTTTACTCATCAGCGGTTCCGGGAACTGTTTACCGCTTACTCCTCCCGACTGGAGTGCTATTTATGAGCGCGTCCTCAAGGGTTCCGTCAGTTTGTCTTTGGAGCTCTTACTGTGCGGACGAAGTATTGCTGTCTCTGCGATACACCTACACAACCTGCTGTTCATTGCCTTTGGATTCCCGTAAAAGTCAACGTAAGTAACAACATATTTATTAATTAGCGTTTCTATTTTAATTATTCGTTATTTTTAATTTTCGTTACTATCGCGGTGATTACTTATGCGACTGTTACGACTTTCTCTTTGAATATCTTAAAATGTAAGTAACATATAATTTACTTTTTCATCAGCAAGTTTACCAATGCTCTAAAATCTTATTAGCTAACATTAATAATTAATCTTTTACATATCCCAGTACACTGAGCCTTGTCGTTGTTTCTTTTTCCGATGGAGATGAGTGGAATTGTAATGACCTTGAAACAGTTGTGTTTTATAACGATTAAAATTAATGAATCAAACTTAAAAAGCAAAATAGATTCACTACCACTCTTTAAAAAAAAAAAAAAAAAATTTTAAGCGAAATGAAATTAGGTTTTGCTTTTCAATCAGATGGCTGTTCCTCGTATGTGTGAGGTCTGCGGTCGCGTCTTCGCAAACGCTGGAAACCTGACTCGTCACAAGGCAGCCGCTCACAGGGACCGCCATTTCGACTGCGACGTCTGCGGGAGACGCTTCGGGCGAAGCGACAACCTGCGACGTCACCTCATAGCAGTTCATCCTCCCACTCCTCACGACCAAGCGCCAGGTACGGTTTTAAGTTAAATAGGAAACCGCCAGTAGATTTGTTAATCACGCCTTCTTCTCCGATATCCTCATCCAAAGTTCCTCACCCTTGTATTACTGGACTCAAACTGGCGATCGAGATGAGGAAGAGGTCACCAGTCCTCTATACAGTTCCTCACGATCAAGCGTCAGGTACGGTTTTTATGTTAAACAAGAAAGGAGGCTGCCAGCCTCTGTGTGTTCCTCACCCTTGTATTTACTGGACTCAAACTGGCGATTGAGATGAGGAAGAGGTCGCCAGTCCTCTGTGCAGTTCCCCACGATCAAGCGCCAGGCACGGTCTTACGTTAAACAAGAAACCGTCAGTACTAATGACTTGTTTTCGAGAGAGTAAACGGCTTTAGCCGAGTAAACAGATTCAAGTAGTAAACAAGGGGCTGCCAGCCTCTGTTCAGTTCCTCACCCTTGTATTACTGGGCTCAAACTGACGATCGAGATGAGGAAGAGGTTGCCAGGCCTCTGTGCAATTCCTCACCCTTGTATTTACTAGGCTCAAACTGGCGAACGAGATGAGGAACGTCAGGCACGGTTTTTACGTTAAACAAGAAACCGTCAGTACTAATGACTTGTTTTCGAGAGAGTAAACGGCTTTAGCCGAGTAAACAGATTCAAGTAGTAAACAAGGGGCTGCTAGCCTCTGTTCAGTTCCTCACCCTTGTATTACTGGGCTCAAACTGGCGATCGAGATGAGGAAGAGGTCGTCAGGCCTCTGTGCAATTCCTCACCCTTGTACTTACTGGGCTCAAACTGGCGATCGAGATGAGGAAGAGGTCGCCAGTTCCTCACCCTCGTGTTTATCAGGGTCACTAATAGGACTTGTTTTCCTGGACGTGCAGTTGCAGGGGCCTCGTGCCGGGCGGCGCTTCCACCGGGTCAACAGCGACGGGCTGCAGAGCACACTCAAAGTCCGCGTAGATGCAGAACCTCTCCCGCCTAGTGTACTCAGGGTGGGTGAAGCGGATCTGCTGCTTCTTCGACAAGTCCAGGCGAAGGGGAGCCTTGGCGGTGCAGTATCGCATGTGCTCCTCCAGACGCTCAGCACCAGACAGTTGCAGCTTGTCAGGCCGGTTGTCAAAGTAAGCGAAGCATCGCTTACACATGTGGATAGTGCCGCGGTGGGATGTCAGCTGGGGTCGCACCAGCCTGCTGACGTTCGCGATGTAGGCGTAGTGACTGTCTCCGCCGGTGGTCACGTACAGCAGGTCCCGGTGATCCTCCAACTCCCGCTTGCATATCTTCAGCGGGAACACGCGGTCCTGGAACTTTGGCGATCCGTCGGGGCGTCTCCCCACCATGGCGCGCTCGATCCCGTACACGTTGACGCTGATGGGGTTCCTCCTCTCGAAGACTTTGATGTCCTTCACGGCCACGGGGAAGCGTAGGCCGACCCAGTCGTAGCGTGCCATGACGTCCGGTGTGTATGATGTGGGCCTCTCCGGGTGTCGCGCGACGAACTTGGCCAGGACGGCATACGCAAAGCACATGTCATCGACGTTTTGCACGTTGATAACGGCGTGCGTGTCGCAGATGGTCCTGGGAAGCTGGACGAACCGAGCTCCGCGTTCTCCCAACGGGGTGTAGAGGTTGACGCGGATCTCCAGGTCGCGTATCCGGAGATAGCTCCACCCGCTGCCCACTTGCAGGCACTGCTCCTTCTCTTCCTCCAGTTTGTGGAAGGACGCTGACAGGAAGTCCTCCAAGTTGGACGCGGCGGTGAGAGGCACGTTCTTTGTCTTGAAGGCCCGCAGACAGATGGCCCCATGAACGTTGGCGAATTCGCACTCCAGGAACATGTTAACCTTGATGTTCGGGTGTCGGGTCCTGACGTCGGCCAGCAGTTCCAGGACGCTGTCGAACAGTAGCACCAGCGCGTCCTCCACGGTCAAGAAGTCCTCCATGGGCCGGGACAGGCCGAAGGTCAGGAGCCGTCCACGGAAACCCCGTTGGATGGCACGGAACGTGGGCAATCCGCCATCGCCGCCACCACCCACCATCCCGTCGGGTGCCGTGCTGGGTCCGGGCTGGGGCTCGCGGCTGGGTCCGGGCTGGGGCTCGCGGCTGGGTCCGGGCTGGGGCTCGCGGCTGGGCCGGGGCTCGGGTGACAGGACGGGCAGGTGCGGCATCTCGTCCACAACGAGGTTCCTCACGACAGGGCAGTTGTGGGCCTCGTGCTGGTCTCGGTTGTAGCGCCGGGTGAAGCCTCGGTCGCAGTAGGCGCACGCGAACCTCATGCCGCGGTGAGCGCTCGCCACGTGCTGCTGGAGATAAGCGGCCCTGCGGAAAAGGGCGCCGCAATCGGGACAGCGGACCCCGTTAGCGTGCACCAGCTGCACATGACGCCGGAGCAGATCCTCGCGGGCGAATCGCCGCCCACACGCGTCGCACTCGGGCCGTGGGTCTCTGACGGGTGGCGTTGCGGAGGAAGAGGAGGAGGTCGAAGCTGACGGGCTCGCACCGTGGACCGCTTCCATGTGATGGCGCAGATCCTCAGGACTCGCCAGGGCAACGGAGCACAACGGGCACGGACGGTCTGCGAACAGGAAAACAAGTCCTATTAGTGACCCTGATAAACACGAGGGTGAGGAACTGGCGACCTCTTCCTCATCTCGATCGCCAGTTTGAGCCCAGTAAGTACAAGGGTGAGGAATTGCACAGAGGCCTGACGACCTCTTCCTCATCTCGATCGCCAGTTTGAGCCCAGTAATACAAGGGTGAGGAACTGAACAGAGGCTAGCAGCCCCTTGTTTACTACTTGAATCTGTTTACTCGGCTAAAGCCGTTTACTCTCTCGAAAACAAGTCATTAGTACTGACGGTTTCTTGTTTAACGTAAAAACCGTGCCTGACGTTCCTCATCTCGTTCGCCAGTTTGAGCCTAGTAAATACAAGGGTGAGGAATTGCACAGAGGCCTGGCGACCTCTTCCTCATCTCGATCGTCAGTTTGAGCCCAGTAATACAAGGGTGAGGAACTGAACAGAGGCTGGCAGCCCGTTGTTTACTACTTGAATCTGTTTACTCGGCTAAAGCCGTTTACTCTCTCGAAAACAAGTCATTAGTACTGACGGTTTCTTGTTTAACGTAAGACCGTGCCTGGCGCTTGATCGTGAGGAACTGCACAGAGGACTGGCGACCTCTTCCTCATCTCAATCGCCAGTTTGAGTCCAGTAAATACAAGGGTGAGGAACACACAGAGGCTGGCAGCCTCCTTTCTTGTTTAACATAAAAACCGTACCTGACGCTTGATCGTGAGGAACTGTATAGAGGACTGGTGACCTCTTCCTCATCTCGATCGCCAGTTTGAGTCCAGTAATACAAGGGTGAGGAACTTTGGATGAGGATATCGGAGAAGAAGGCGTGCTTAACAAATCTACTGGCGGTTTCCTATTTAACTTAAAACCGTACCTGGCGCTTGGTCGTGAGGAGTGGGAGGATGAACTGCTATGAGGTGACGTCGCAGGTTGTCGCTTCGCCCGAAGCGTCTCCCGCAGACGTCGCAGTCGAAATGGCGGTCCCTGTGAGCGGCTGCCGTGTGACGAGTCAGGTTTCCAGCGTTCGCGAAGACGCGACCGCAGACCTCACAAATACGAGGAACAGCCATCTGATTGAAAAGCAAAACCTAATTTCATTTCGCTTAAACATTTTTTTTTTTTTTAAAGAGTGGTAGTGAATCTATTTTGCTTTTTAAGTTTGATTCATTAATTTTAATCGTTATAAAACACAACTGTTTCAAGGTCATTACAATTCCACTCATCTCCATCGGAAAAAGAAACAACGACAAGGCTCAGTGTACTGGGATATGTAAAAGATTAATTATTAATGTTAGCTAATAAGATTTTAGAGCATTGGTAAACTTGCTGATGAAAAAGTAAATTATATGTTACTTACATTTTAAGATATTCAAAGAGAAAGTCGTAACAGTCGCATAAGTAATCACCGCGATAGTAACGAAAATTAAAAATAACGAATAATTAAAATAGAAACGCTAATTAATAAATATGTTGTTACTTACGTTGACTTTTACGGGAATCCAAAGGCAATGAACAGCAGGTTGTGTAGGTGTATCGCAGAGACAGCAATACTTCGTCCGCACAGTAAGAGCTCCAAAGACAAACTGACGGAACCCTTGAGGTCGCGCTCATAAATAGCACTCCAGTCGGGAGGAGTAAGCGGTAAACAGTTCCCGGAACCGCTGATGAGTAAACAGCCCCGGGCGGTCACGTAGGCCCTAGCACGCGCCTCGACACGTGACTCCGCGGAGCCGCTCACCGGGGGGGGGGGGACTTGCATCCTCACCACGCCTTTGCTAGTTTTGAACCATCGTGAGGGGTCTGGAAAAACAGCCAAGATCCCATGAGGAAAACGCGTTTGAAAATTAATAGCGGGCCTGTTTAACAGTAGATTCTCAATTTTCTTTAAGGGATGGTTTACTTAGGCTGCCGCCTGACATGTGGTGAAATTTCATCAAAATCGGTCGGTAAACAGCTAAGATCCCATAAGGAAAACGCGTTTAAAAATTAATAGCGGGCCCGTTTAACGGTTGATTTTCAATTTTCTTTAAGGGATGGTTTACTTAGGCCGTCGCCCGACATGTGGTGAGGTTTCGTCAAAATCGGTCGGTAAACAGCTGAGATCCCATAAGGAAAACGCGGTTATAAATTAATAGCGGCCTTGTTTGATGGCGGATCTATGGGGTTCTTTCGTCATTCGCTTCCTCTGGGATAGGCCTACACTCTGGAAAAAGTCCCGTGGGAATCGGTGAGTAAATAGGCTAGTTATTAATTTTCGAAAGTTTTTTCCTCATCACGAAAAGTGCTGCAGACGACCGGGGGGGGGGGGGCTTCCTCGCATCCTCACGCCAGGTGCCAGGTTTAAGTTAGGTTAATGGGTCATGTGACCGGGGGGGGTTCCTCATTCCTCCTCACACGCCTGTGCTCAGCCTATGTTAGGTTTCCGCCAGGTCACGTGACGGGGGGGGGTCCTCATTCCTCCTCACACGCCTGTGCTCACCAGCCTATGTTAGGTTTTCGCCAGGTCACGTAACCGGGGGGGGGGTGACGTCATGGGGGGGGTGACGTCATGGGGGGGGTGACGTCATGGGGGGGGTTGCCCTCGGGGGTGGCCTTGGGGGTCAAGGTCAAGGTCATCCGGGGGGGGGATGATTTCTCATTCCTCCTCACACGCCTATGTGTAGGCCTATCCCAGAGGAAGCGAATGACGAAAGAACCCCATAGATCCGCCATCAAACAAGGCCGCTATTAATTTATAACCGCGTTTTCCTTATGGGATCTCAGCTGTTTACCGACCGATTTTGACGAAACCTCACCACATGTCGGGCGACGGCCTAAGTAAACCATCCCTTAAAGAAAATTGAAAATCAACCGTTAAACGGGCCCGCTATTAATTTTTAAACGCGTTTTCCTTATGGGATCTTAGCTGTTTACCGACCGATTTTGATGAAATTTTACCACATGTCAGGCGGCAGCCTAAGTAAACCATCCCTTAAAGAAAATTGAGAATCTACTGTTAAACAGGCCCGCTATTAATTTTCAAACGCGTTTTCCTCATGGGATCTTGGCTGTTTTTCCAGACCCCTCACGATGGTTCAAAACTAGCAAAGGCGTGGTGAGGATGCAAGTCCCCCCCCCCCCCGGTGAGCGGCTCCGCGGAGTCACGTGTCGAGGCGCGTGCTAGGGCCTACGTGACCGCCCGGGGCTGTTTACTCATCAGCGGTTCCGGGAACTGTTTACCGCTTACTCCTCCCGACTGGAGTGCTATTTATGAGCGCGTCCTCAAGGGTTCCGTCAGTTTGTCTTTGGAGCTCTTACTGTGCGGACGAAGTATTGCTGTCTCTGCGATACACCTACACAACCTGCTGTTCATTGCCTTTGGATTCCCGTAAAAGTCAACGTAAGTAACAACATATTTATTAATTAGCGTTTCTATTTTAATTATTCGTTATTTTTAATTTTCGTTACTATCACGGTGATTACTTATGCGACTGTTACGACTTTCTCTTTGAATATCTTAAAATGTAAGTAACATATAATTTACTTTTTCATCAGCAAGTTTACCAATGCTCTAAAATCTTATTAGCTAACATTAATAATTAATCTTTTACATATCCCAGTACACTGAGCCTTGTCGTTGTTTCTTTTTCCGATGGAGATGAGTGGAATTGTAATGACCTTGAAACAGTTGTGTTTTATAACGATTAAAATTAATGAATCAAACTTAAAAAGCAAAATAGATTCACTACCACTCTTTAAAAAAAAAAAAATGTTTAAGCGAAATGAAATTAGGTTTTGCTTTTCAATCAGATGGCTGTTCCTCGTATGTGTGAGGTCTGCGGTCGCGTCTTCGCGAACGCTGGAAACCTGACTCGTCACACGGCAGCCGCTCACAGGGACCGCCATTTCGACTGCGACGTCTGCGGGAGACGCTTCGGGCGAAGCGACAACCTGCGACGTCACCTCATAGCAGTTCATCCTCCCACTCCTCACGACCAAGCGCCAGGTACGGTTTTAAGTTAAATAGGAAACCGCCAGTAGATTTGTTAAGCACGCCTTCTTCTCCGATATCCTCATCCAAAGTTCCTCACCCTTGTATTACTGGACTCAAACTGGCGATCGAGATGAGGAAGAGGTCACCAGTCCTCTATACAGTTCCTCACGATCAAGCGTCAGGTACGGTTTTTATGTTAAACAAGAAAGGAGGCTGCCAGCCTCTGTGTGTTCCTCACCCTTGTATTTACTGGACTCAAACTGGCGATTGAGATGAGGAAGAGGTCGCCAGTCCTCTGTGCAGTTCCTCAAGATCAAGCGCCAGGCACGGTCTTACGTTAAACAAGAAACCGTCAGTACTAATGACTTGTTTTCGAGAGAGTAAACGGCTTTAGCCGAGTAAACAGATTCAAGTAGTAAACAAGGGGCTGCTAGCCTCTGTTCAGTTCCTCACCCTTGTATTACTGGGCTCAAACTGGCGATCGAGATGAGGAAGAGGTCGTCAGGCCTCTGTGCAATTCCTCACCCTTTTACTTACTGGGCTCAAACTGGCGATCGAGATGAGGAAGAGGTCGCCAGTTCCTCACCCTCGTGTTTATCAGGGTCACTAATAGGACTTGTTTTCCTGTTCGCAGACCGTCCGTGCCCGTTGTGCTCCGTTGTCCTGGCGAGTCCTGAGGATCTGCGCCATCACATGGAAGCGGTCCACGGTGCGAGCCCGTCAGCTTCGACCTCCTCCTCTTCCTCCGCAACGCCACCCGTCAGAGACCCACGGCCCGAGTGCGACGCTTGTGGGCGGCGATTCACCCGCGAGGATCTGCTCCGGCGTCATGTGCAGCTGGTGCACGCTAACGGGGTCCGCTGTCCCGATTGCGGCGCCCTTTTCCGCAGGGCCGCTTATCTCCAGCAGTACGTGGCGAGCGCTCACCGCGGCATGAGGTTCGCGTGCGCCTACTGCGACCGAGGCTTCACCCGGCGCTACAACCGAGACCAGGACGAGGCCCACAACTGCCCTGTCGTAGGACCCTCGTTGTGGACGAGATGCCGCACCGGTTTCCGCCAGGTCCGGTTTAGGTTTCCGCCAGGTCACGTGACCGTGGGGGGGGGTGACGTCATGGGGGGGTTGCCCTCGGGGGTGGCCTTGGGGGTCAAGGTCAAGGTCATCCGGGGGGGGGGGTGATTCCTCATTCCTCCTCACACGCCTGTGCTGGGTCAGAAGGAACCAATGCCCCCTACTTTCCGGTGAGAAATTAAATTGCTTTGTTGGATATTCGAATAAAGTACATATTCTCATCACCAGTTTGAGTACGTGGTCAGGCGTGCTGTAAGGTAAGTTAGTGACTTAGTTAGTATCCTGAGTGACGTGTGGCTCAGGTCTACCAACATTACCAGCTTGTTGATCTCCCATACCACCAACTGTGGAAAGGTTAAATAACCACATACCCATTTCAGTACTATATAAAATATTGAGTAAACACATTATGGTGAAAGTAGGTATCCGAAAAAGAATACTAACGTATAAATTATTGTTTGACGCTTATTTTAGACAATAGTGATTTTTTATATATAGTTTTTTTTAAACAAGAAGTGACGAAGTTCTATGAACTGAAATTTTGAAGATATATTCTCTAGTGAAGGTGTGACCATGACACAAAAGGTGTCGAAACCATGGTAACCATTTAGGATTGATGACGAAAGGTATGTAAACCACAATGGTGACATGTAATGCCGTTTAAGATATGTGTAAGTAAATCTTTAAGAAAATAACATTTTATTTGTGATGAAACTCAGGGTTTTCAACATGGAAAACAAATTAATGGATTATGCTCTTACCCCAAACCAAAAAAAAAGAAAAAAACAATACAATATCACGAAATCCAATCAGTTAATTTTTAAAATAATATTTATTATTGATTTAAACTAGTCGCATTTTTAATATGAGATGAACGCTTACATGCTTACAGAAGCTGCTTCATAGTAGGCTGTGAAGTTATTTTATAAACATCGTGTATTATCAAAGAGACCATCATGCTTAACTAACTATATGTAAAGTTCATCACATTTAATAAGCTTCTTTCTGGTCGAAAAAGAGCGTTAATTGGTGTATACCTTCTGTGTACCTGCATTATTAGTAATACATTATTAGTTTGGTATTAAATACAAATTTCATTTTACCTTTGCCTGAATGGAATGACTAAGCCTAACTGCAAAATAAAAAATTCTATAATTTAAACTGGATCAATGTATCAACGATAATATAAACTGATAAACGTCTATTAGAAAGAATAATGGGGAAATCACCGCCAGAAAATATATACAACGGAACAATATACAGTTTTATTACTATCAGAAATCAGTTCCAAAAACTTCGAAATAATTAAAAACTTTTAGGATATAAAACCAAATTTATTTTTGTAAGCTAAGTAGACTATGAAATCTGGTTTTAGGTGTATAATGCGAAGATAATTTCTAGTGGTCGACGCTAATGTTTATGGTCTCTTGACGTAGTTTGAGTTGCTTTTCATGTAGTTATCCAAACAGATGGACCTAAAACTAACTTCTGATCGACAAACACTTCTGCCGCGAGACTTTATGGTCCTTCTGCTTGGTTAATTCTGAAATAAACCTTCATCTTCACAAAAAAGCGTTAAGTTTTATATTTATTGTTCAAATATTTATTTATATAAGCCTATAAATAAATTTAACTTTACTCTGTAAGTTAATGTCATCGAAGAATTATTTGATTCATATAAAGTGAACATTTTTTACAGTTTAATACTGATGAAAGCTTATTTACTTGTTTTTGTTTAACTGTAAATGATTATTTAAATTGACATCAATAAATGTTTTATGAATAAGGTTATGCATGTAATTATTGGTTACCTAAATATGTAAACAATTATAGTTAAAAATTCTTGATTTCCTTAGGTTATATTAAATTAGGCTTTTATATTATGATTTAAACTCTCAAAAAAGAAGCATCATGCACAACCTTTTAAATTAAAACCCTAGAAAGATGAAACTTTAACAATATAACATAAAAAGTTAAAATTTCAGAGGGAATCGTATTCGGTTATATGCTTCGATTAACTTAGTTATTGGTTAATATTGGTGTAATCTTGGTCTAAATAAAAAATAGTCCATATAAGTAGGGTAAACAAATTTCAATTAAGATTTATTATTGGACTGAAATTAATGTTTCAGTCCTACAAAACACTACAAATAAAATGTCATTTATTAACGTAATGAAACGAGGTTCTAATTGATAACTCAAAATGTTCAGGTATTCATTACCCACTGATAAAGCAATATATGATAAAGTCATAGGCATGGACTACTAATTATATATATGGTAATAAGTATAATCCGAAAAAATCCATTAATATTTATATTTATCGTAGTAAGAATAAAGCAATTTAAAACTAATTATAACAATATGGAGTTTTAAAGTAGCGTGTGTTTTAATTTAATACTTAGAAAGGAAGTTTTTGTAGAAATATAAAACGTGTGGGTTAAAGTGTGGGGAACAGAATCATAAAATAAAAAGCCAATATAAGAACTCACTCAGTCGAGCTGTAGGGCATTGCTCAACATAAACTGCATCGAACTCACCTCTCATATTCTTGGGAACAAAAGTAATCTTCTCAGTGGTAATCGGATATTTAAAAAGATCACCACTAACCTCTTTGATGATTGTTTTGATATACTTCAAAAATGTCCCCTGTAAAAAGCATTCAGCTTAATTCTTAAGAAAACCATTGTTAATGTTTTTTATTGATTTTATAAACCCTACATATTTTTTTCATTGGCAATTCTTTTTGTATATTTGTTCGATTTAAATCAATTTAAAAAATGCCTCCCATCCTACAAAAAACAGTTGTGCAAAAGGCCCAGAATGTTATTTTTTACATTATATTTAACGAAGATATTACTCCGTATAATAAACAGCTAATGTTGCTCAAAGTTAAAGAAAATTAGAGCTTAATATATATTGAATTTAAACTTTAAGACTATAACAAATTTCAAACTTAACTTTTTTTCTGAATAAAAATTAATGTGTAATGGATAATTTATATTTTAGAAATACCTGATTTGGGCGGGAGATGTTACAAATCCCTCTACATAGGGTTGTAACTACGAGTTCTCCTGTAGTAAAACAAATTGAATTACTGAATAGCCTTGATGCTAATTTAAAGAGTATAGAAGAACAGTATTTGTTAATAGAGATAAACAGTTTTTAAAGAGTTAATACTAATTATACTCTAGAGAAGATTATTATAGTTAAAGTATATTTTTTATAATGGGACCAACCTCAAATGTTTTGCAATGCGTGACATATTGAAAATCTTTGGAGCCTGTCCTGGTGGAAGATACCTTTGGTCGAAGCCTGGACAGGATAAATAAATAAATTGTGAAACTGCCAAATTGTTCCTCTCTCCCTCACTCCCCTCTCAAAAACTTGTAAACCGTGTATATGCTTTGCAACAGGTTAGATATCAGGATAAATCGTCAAATATATAACTTATATTCTTTGCATTGCAATGAAACTTCAAAAGGAAAAAGGGTGAAACCCTTCCCAACTATTTTTAAATATTCTGACATTTAAAATACTATACAAATAAGCTAAATCTTTTACATACTGTACGCTAGTTCTCTTTTCATCTTGGACCTTGTACCATCAATTAGGAGTTTAATCTATACACTTTACGTAATATTATGTATACATACTAGGTTTGTAACGAAAATTACTGATTTGTTTAGTTTTAATGTTATTATCTAAATTTATTTATCGCTTTTACTCTGGCTTTACGTATTAACCATAAATATAGCAATATCATGAATTGAGACGTCGAACCTTTGATATTGCTTAGCACGCGTAACCAATTATTAAACAAATTACAAGAATTCAGTTTAAGATCTTAACAAGCTCCTAACAAGCTCTTTAGCCCTGACAAGACTTAAAATACAAAACCCTTGAAAGTTGTGTGAATGGTGTTAGACAGTCCAATTTAGTAGGA
The DNA here is from genome assembly GCA_963675035.1 of Allygus modestus. Taxonomy (NCBI): domain Eukaryota; kingdom Metazoa; phylum Arthropoda; class Insecta; order Hemiptera; family Cicadellidae; genus Allygus; species Allygus modestus. The sequence continues at coordinate 53,623,383 of OY776115.1, read as the reverse complement.
AGAGAACATGTTTACTATTGCAATTCAATTGCGTGAACGAGTGCTCTCAAATACAGCCATTTCAATGGGTTCATTACTTCAAATGGTTATAATTACAAAAGAGTTCCTGCACTCTTTTGTCTTCCAACTGATTGTATGTAATTTGTAATCGATATACGCACCGCAGCGTTTTATTAAAGCGAAGTGCATCTTTGTACATTGATTAATGGCAACCTTTGTAAACTCCTTATCTAATAAATGAAAAGATTTTCTGTTGATTGGCTTAAAATACTGTTTTGTTGTATTAATTCACGTGTTTGGCTAAACAAACTTAAAATATCTTTTAACTTTTAAAAACTTGTTAATAATTATTAAGGAAAAGGTAGCTAAACAAACATCTTTGAACACCTTATCGTTCCACAGATTTCAATAAATATTTATAAATATAAATTATTTATAATAAATAATTTATTGATAACACATATGAGGTAAGTGTCTGCTTGGTATGCCATGCTCGGAAAACGCGCGGTAGGCCTCAGAAAAGGTTTATGTTCAAAATAAGGGTTCTCCTTAGAAAACTCTTAATGCACCCCGAAGTATTTTTTAATCTCTCACTGCATTACCACACCTTTCTTCATAAATCCAATGGTGAATTTATACGCATAAACACGGTTTTAAGGTCATATATTTCCTTTACAACTCCTATATTATTAAACATAAAAACAAGTTAAGAGCTTTTAAGTTTAAGGCCAAAACGACCCAGTAAATTGGCAAAATCCTACTAAAGAGACTTAGTTAGGTTTACACATAATCATTAGAATTTATTTTTCCAAATACACATTTAGGGCTGTATGTTATGATTTTGATAAATAGTTTGAATAGTTATATGACGTTTTATAATTGACTATATGAAGATAAACCTTACTAAAATAGTAAAATGTTAGTATATTTATAGTGAACTGACAATTTCTCTCTAGACCTCATTATCCCTTTTTATATCAATTTGCTTCTTGATATACACTTTTCAAACTTTAAGAATCTAGTGTTTTAATAACCTGATCACGATGAATTTATATATCTGTGCAAGGAAACAAACAGCATGTTGATACATAGTAATACGTAGTAATCCGTTTGTTAGGTAGTTTGTTATTTAGTAGCTCACTAAATTTGGTCAATAATATATTATTTTATTCATTTTAATAATATATATAAATGTAACAACATCAATTTTCTCTCCAGTTTCAAGTTTAAAAAATGTTAATTACGTTTATCATGGAAACTTCATCATTTGTATAAAATGTGTATAAATATGTACGGCATGTGACATCCTGTAAGTAATAACAATACGTAATGTGCTAATACAAATTTATAAATGTGTACAAATAACAAATATAAACAAAACCTTTTAAAATATCAATTATGACATGACATTTTTAACAGGTGAAAAATACGTTATTAATTTCAAGTGCAGTGACAGGGCAAGTCGTTTAAGGATTTTCCTATATGTATATCATCCAAACTGGTTTTTTAAAACTTGTTGTTGAGCCATCAGCGTTATTCGAGTTGATATTTTTTTTGTTATCTTCAACTGTTTTGATGACCTTTAAATGGTAACGCCCTTCAATTTTACTATGGAAATTTGCATGCATAGCAACTGGCTTTTCTTTTTCGCTGTTAACTATATCACCATGAAGTCCGGTCATTCGTACACAGAGATGGTTCGATTTCTATTAATAATTGGTTGTGGTTGTATTATGATTGGGATAATATTGCAACAGTAAACGAAATATAAGAGTTACTTAAATAATTTAACTTAAGGAATTTAATTTAAAAGTTTTTTAAGAATTTATATTTGTATTTATTTTTTATTTAAATAATTTAATTTAAGTTGTCCATCCATCAATAAAGAATTTACTAAACCATTTATAATGTCTACAAGGACGATTTTGAAAGACCTCCATAATGTTACCAAAAAACAAAATATATATTAAGTTTCTCCAGGGGGCCGTCTGAGTTGAAAAATAAAAATTACTTTACTTCAAATAACTTGTTTTTGGTTACTAACTGTTTTAAGTACTTCCAAAATACAAGTTCATATTAGTAAAATGATATTGTCGACAGGCTATAAGATAGGATAAATTGTTCTTTAACCGCGGTGGCTAAGTCAGAAGTATATGGAATTGAATTTCGTTCATCTTCTGTTATAAAACGTTCCGGAAACATTATTGCTAGTTAAATACAAAACTATTGTGCTCGGTGCTGATATACAACCAATAATTTGTTGTACAAAGCTGTATATGACAGCAATAGAATCAATTTAGTTTTTATCATAAGTAAAACACTTGACCCTGTTTGTTTATTCTCATAAATATTGTTTAATTTCCCTTCTCAGTATATCCCATAATTTAGTAGTATTAGGTCCTAATCGCTGTTACTATCCAAAGTAGGCACGTTATTAAAAAGCTCAAAACATCACCAATGAATAGCCCAATGATAAAATATTAGGTGGACTTAGTTTCGATCTAAAAAATGTTATAAATTATGCTTCAAACTGCTTACATTAAAATATTTTAGTACCTGAGAAGACAGATTCTATGGTTAGTTTAAGGGAATGCACAAATAAATACTCTTTGAATTTAGATTAAAATGGTTATGTATCTGGGAAATCAGTTGCTGTTTATCGAGATGATACAATATTTGCATGGCTATTGCTCTCGTTAATGATATTGGTTCAATCCTCCTGCAACCAAACCGCTCTAATGTTTGTTACGTGGCCAATATACCCTAAACTATTTTCGATCCCACAGAATCGTGAACATATTTAATAATCGGTTTGATCTTTGTTACTTGCATTATGTACATATTATATGTTGTATTTCTTTGCTCGTTTTAGATAATATTTGACGGGTTTATGTTGTATGAATATGTCCAAAAGAAAATCTAATTATTTCTTAGGACAATATATTCTGTATTCAAAATAATTAGCTTTATTACTGAATAATATTTTCAAAAATTTACTTTTTAAAGTTTGAGTTAACTAAACAAATCATGTGGTATTGGTTGGTTTTAAACACTCAGTAAATACTTTTTTATTCTAATTAGTTAATAGTTATTTTTTAACAATTTCGTTTTAATGTGTGAGTTGCTGGCGTAGTGATGAAGCCGTTGAACTATGGAACCATGGCAGCGGTCCTGTCGAGGGTTCGAACCCCAGTCCTAGATAGTAAATTGTATCAGAAGCTAGTAAATTGTATTGTATCTAGTACTGCAACGGCTCACTCCTAGCTTTGCTTGAAATGTTCCACACACAGGCCCAAGGTCTTGTAAACGGGCAAAATATATGGCAATAGATGCCACCAATGCTTTAAAAAAGGAGGAAAGAATTGCAATATGATATTTAGATTGTTTTCTGTTTATCATTCATATAATATTCATTTTTATCATCATTAACACACTCTGACGTACAAGTCTATCAAAGTTAGGTGTGACAATGCCTTTGACAATTGGTGTGCGATGCTCTAATTCAAACCGAAGTTCGATTATCCATGGAAGTCGCTAGTGAATGCCCACTATGAGTGTGGCAATTCACGATAAGCCTTCAATTGGTATTGGGAACAATACTACAATACTGGAATCAAATTTGAATGGCAGCTATTATACTTTAAACACACCAAAGGGAGGATAATCACTGTAGGTGACAATGAATCGCAATACCTGTAAATATCTAGAAAAGTATTCTGTGCTGAATTAAGTTAATGTTACAATTTTTCTGTGGAAAATGAATATGCTGATTGGATGTAAACGGTGTTCTATATAATCTGCAGGCCATCAAACCCCAAAGTAGAACATTGTTTTAATCCTCATTGAATGATCAAGTTGTTTATAGCATTTATCACACACTTAAACCAAGTATGACTAGCGTAGTTTATGATAGTTAGCATATTTTTGAAACTCATAATAGCGATGGATTTGAATTTATTATTGATTTATTTGGACTTTTCCTATCGCTTTTAATGTTTAAAACTACCCTACGTTTCGGGAGGTAAGGAAAATCCTCCCGTTATCATGTGAACCCTACTTACATCTAAATATCAAGTTCTTACACCTAACTAACCTACATTTTTTGGATTTTCTTAATCTTTTTCTTTTACATTTTAATTTACACAAACACAAAAATAACAAATACATATACAAAATACCCCCGTAGTAGCAAACCTGCGTACTCAGCGAATTTCCCATGCATATATGTGTATCTTAATGTCACATAAATTCACATACCAAGTTTCATCAATATACATTCATAAATAAACCATTTACGACATTTTAATTATTCTCTATAAGAATAATATGGCGGCTGAGTATGCAGGTTTGCTGAAAAAAGGAAGACAAAAAATGGGTTTTAATACAAATATCAATATAACTCAACTAGGTAAAGCTACATACCATGTTTTATTCATTTATGTTCATAACTAACGGAGATAACATTTTACTTATCCTCTATAAGAATAACATAGGGGCTGAGTACGCAGGTTTGCTGATTCGGAACTATCAGCAAAAAACTGTTTTTTGTGCAAATAACAATAGACCACAACGATATGAAGCAATATACTAAGTTTCGTCAAGATAAGTTGATAAATACGAGAGATATACAATTTTTCTTATTCTCCATAAGAATAACATTAGACAACGTACTGTGTTTAGCACTTTCATATCTCGGTAACCAATTGACGTAGAGGAATAGTGACAATACCAAATTGTGTGTGTTTTTTTAAGACGAATCCAATGGTGAAAACTAAAATTTGACTATTTCTAAAATTATATGTAAAAAATTCAAAAAATCCATTTTTGGGGTACAAAACCCCCCATAAAAAACCCCTTCCGATGGAGCGATCTGGCTTTTTTCGAACTTAAGTCATAAATATTGCTTAACCTGTTTGTACCAAATTTCATCAAAATCGGACCATTTTTACGAGAGTTATCGTGCTTACCGTTTATAGTTATCGTGTATATCGGGCTAATAAATATATATGTACACTTTTAGACGAATGGTGTTTCTGGCATCTGGGTACCTCAAAACGACAAGTTACTATGGTCCAGGGCCTAGGTCTTACCATGCCGACTACGGTTATAGATTCTTTCCCATAGCGGAAATTCTCTAAAATCAAATACAATACACCAACACAACATTTATATACACGAACAAATGGAAAACTGACAATACATTACCTGTTCTGCATCGTTGCGTTGCCTCCAAGCTGACGGCAAAAACGGGAAACTTAACTCTCACGTCAACTCACTATCTGACCGCGCACTCGACTAGTGGCTAGCGGTATTGGAGAGGGGAGAGCCGTTACCCCCACCTACCACCAGGGACACTTGACGGCACATCCCTGTATCGACGGGAACATGGCACGGGAACGAAAAATTGCACGATTCCTACTAGAATGCTGCACGGGCACCCGTACGATATCCTCATAGTGATTACCACAAGCCTCCAAGGTGAGCATGGGGAACTAGTCATGCAATCAGGTCGTGTTTTCTCCAAGGGCGATCACGGACGCATGTGTCGTAGCCGCATTCCTTGTGTTCCAGTTGCTCCCGCGTCTAGAGTCCGTCCAATGCGGCTGCGATACATGCGTCCGTGATCGCCCTTGGAGGAAACAGGCCACCTGATTGCATGACTAGCTCCAAATGCTCACCTTGAAGGCATGTGGTAATCTCTATGAGGATATCGTACGGGTGCCCGTGTAGCATTCTAGGAGGAATCGTGCAATTTTTGGTTTCCGTGTCATGTTCCCGTGGACACAGACGGATGGGTAGCCACAGCTGTGCCGTCATGTACCCCTGGCGGTAGGTGAGGGCAACGGCTCTCCCCCCTCCACTACCGCTAGCCACTAGTCGAGTGTGCGGTCTGGTAGTGAGTTGACGTGAGAGTTAAGTTTCCCGTTTTTGCCGTCAGCTTGGAGGTAACGGGCAGAACTGGTAATGTATTGTCAGTTTTCCATTTGTTCGTGTATATAAATGTTGTGTTAGTGTATTGTATTTGATTTTTTGTATATGTATTTGTTATTTTTGTGTTTGTGTAAATTAAAATGTAAAAGAAAAAGATTAAGAAAATCCAAAAAAATGTAGGTTGGTTAGGTGTAAGAACTTGATATTTAGATGTAAGTCGGGTTCACTTGATAACGGGAGGAGTTTCCTTACCTCCCGAAACGTAGTGTAGTTTTAAACAATAGAAGCGATAGGTAAAGTCCAAAAATATCAAAAAATAAATAGTCAGCATAACTGGTTGTAAACTAAATGGATAATTCAAAAATGTTTAACAACTTTCAAAACGAGCTCATATAAGTTCAAAAAATTAAGTATTATTTTATAAAGTTCTAGGTTTTTAAAAGTAAAAATGCTTTTACGTCATACAGTTGCTTCGGATATAAGTTTGTTAATTACACAGTTGTATTCCATTTTAAGGTTACTTTATACACAAACAATATGAAATGATAGTATTAAAATTAATTCCACTCTGCATTACTGACATGTTGAATGTATAAGACAACATATACATACTATTGGCAAACCTCGTTTTGTTTTTGGTCATATAATGGTGTATAGAACTAATTTTTCAAAATAACAAATAAAATTAAAATACAACTATTTGGTTGTTTTTGACGGTTTAAAGTTTGGCAATAGTAATAATAAAACTATAATTCAATATATCTTGAATTTTTTAGGCAGAAAGTTAGCTAAATTTTATATTATTCAAAGCTACACTATATTTTGTATTAATTTTCAATACAAATAGGCTTTAGCTATTTACTGCCACTACAGAAATTATTTTTGTAATACGAATTAAAAAATACTTCCGTGATTCTGCTTATTTACACACATTAGTTTATTTATAATACTCAATAAGTATATTTATTAGGTTTGCATCAATCTCAAATTACTGGTATAAAAGCCAAATAACCTAAACATAGTTTTGAATTATTTCTTAATGAGACAGTGATTTGTCACGGAATTAGATAAATGGGTTTGTTGTAAAAAAACTTAGATTTGTACTAACGTAAAAATATCACCTCGCAAAAAGTAATAAAAAGCAGTTACTGATGTAATTTAATATAAAGAACAAAGTAAAGCTAACGATACATCACGGTATTTGCAGCAAGCATGTAGGTCAATCTTGTTTATCGCCAAGAGTGAGATTTATAATCCGGCTGGTAGTGGGTTGGATCTTTTTGGGCAGTAATGAACACCATTGAAATAAATAACTCGAAACCAATCCTTAAAATATTAATAGCAAACTCTTGGCCATACTAACATAAGAAGTTTTGCATAAATTCAGAATTGGTGCACTTAATTATTTTCATACGGAACGTAATGAAATAGTGCTGCACTTAAAAATAGATTTACACTTAGTGTGTACTCTGTATTCATACACGAATGGTAAACATATATAAAGGATGGTACAAGGCATGAAATGGAATTTGTGGCCTTGTAAGCAAAAGCTAATTAAAAGAAGTTGTTTATTTACATCATACAATTTACTACTCCTATATTATATTAATGTCATTTTAAACAAAAAACCACTAACACAGCTAGAGAAAACGTTTACCAAGTAGTTCCATTTACGAAATGGCTAATTAGCGTATTAATAATCATTTCACGTGTCGTTTATAATTACTCAAAGTAACAGGAATTAATTTTATGTTTAAAAAATCACAATTTAATATAATCAAATCAACTATTACAATGAAGTGTTGTTCGTAACATATTTCTTTTTACATTGAGTAAATGCTAATTAACAACTGGTAGTAATTTACCAAATACCTTTTAGTAGTAACGTAAAATGTCTATTGGTAAATATTTAGAATTTAATATGGTATACTATTTTTAATTTATTTCCAAATAAATTTATGAAATATTTAAATTTTCAATCTAGCTCTCAATCATGATTCCTTGCGGGGATGGAATAGAAACTGTTCAGGCAGATTCATATGTTTAGTAATATATTGGCTTTAATTAATAAAATATCGTTTGCTGATCTGTTAAATGACACAAACCCACAATTAATAATCCACGAGTCAGTATCTCCACTTGGAAAATATTCAGTTTATATTTAATTATTTTTCAGAACTATTATTACATTTTATAGTGATACATTCTGAGACTAGTTTAACCACAAATAATAAAAGTTAGGTAAATAACAAAATTATAACTTGAGAAGGAATTTTTAAATCCACCGTTCCATTTTTATGCGTTATAAGATTCGGGCGTTTCCAGGAATTAGAAAAATGCAGCCGATTGGAAAATAACGTGTAGATTTCACAAACTACTGTAATGATATGCTAACTGCACGACAATGGTTAAGCAATTCTCCCTTTCGGCTAACAATGGTAAACAATATATGTGAAGTCTTTGGGATAGTGGTCAAAGCATTGGAGTTCAAAACGAAGGCAGCGGTCCTGGTGTGGGTCTGCATACTAACCTGGCATTTACTTTCTAACGGTATTGTTACAGTCAACCCACATTTCCTTGGATACTTCCTTAATAAAGAAGGCCTACAGGCTCTGATGTTTAATCAGGGTTATACTAAAAAAGGCCGCAAGCCAACCACTTATTAAAAAACATAATTCATTTAAAAAAGTGCAATGTTTTACGACGTTTTACACGAAACTTGTATACAAAAGCCTTATAAAATTGCATTATATATTTATCATTAATAAAATAGATAACTAAGCCTTTATAGAATTCAAAAATATAATTATATATTTTACAAACATAATTTAAGATTAAAACTACACTTCATTGTCTTTTACAGTATTTTAAAAGTTTATAGTTTTTTTCAAGGAGATGGGAATCAGTTTACAGACGAAGTGTGGGACTCGCCGAAGACCTACCCACTAAACCCACCCCCAATGCCATGCGTTTCTCCCCCCGAATTGTTTATGGCATTACTGCAGGAAGATAGCCTCGTGCTGCTGATCTGGCGTGCAGAGGTATAAGGCCTTTAAAATAATAAAATAAAATAAAATAAAATTATAAACAATTTTAAAGTGCTGAGATAAAGGCGAAACTACTTCCTTTTCTTTGATGGCGCTGCTTTTGGCAGTCGCCTGTTTTCATTTTTTGGCTTTTCCCTGGCAAGTCTAGAAACGAGGCATAACCCGGACCCAGCTAAGTGGTCGGCCTTTTCTTCTGGCTAGAGCTCACTGCAGAGGAAACAATAAGACCTTTGCTGCAGGACTTGTGCTGATGGTCCGACTCTCCGCATTTGTAGCATAGAGTGTACTTGCCCACTCCAGTGCACTTGCTGCGTCGGTGTCCGTAGCCCAGGCGCTTGAAGCACCGTGAAACTAAGGTCCTCAATCTCTCCGCACAGCTGACAAAACCCACCCGGAGATGGCCGAGCTTGAGAAGCTTGGCAGCCTCTCCCTCAGAAAGGTAGAGTACCGCCAACTTCAACTTCCGCTTGTTTGGAGGGCTTACAGACACATTTCGGGTGGCCCATAGTTTTATAGCGGATATACAAGCAATTCAGCACATAAGTTGAAATGCCAATTAATTACGCTTGCTCAGTTGCTCCATACTACTTATGAGCTACGTTAAAGTATTAAGTGTGAGCTAAAGTATCATAGAAAAGAAAGTTATAAAAGCAGTTTTGATCAAATCCAATTTCGACGGTTGGATGTAATTTTAAACCAATTAACTTTTTTTGTCCTTTTGTTGATATATTGAAAACATGTCCTTAACACTTTAGTAACTACGGTTGTCTCTGTAATAAATATATTTCTAAAACATATCTATAGGATAAGAATGATAATTACCAGAAGGTTAAACGTTGGAAAATAATGCATTAGGAAAAAATATTTGTAAAGTTATTATAAATAATTATAAATTCGATATCACAGCCTTCCCATATTATTATAAAGATATATTTCGATGACCTAGAATTAAGACTTGGTATTTAAACTTGGAACCTGATTTCTGATAATTTAAAAGAGTTTCATAGTTCACTTGTACGACTGACATCAATGCTATTCTAGCTACTGCTATAGTCTGCCATAGCCATCAGAATGTGCGCCGCATACCACTGTGTACACAGAACGCCCGTGGTCCACAGACCCACTGTATGCAAAGTACAACAAATATCTCGAATAAAATTTAAATATTTGAAACACTCAACAGTGCAAAAGTGCATTACCAGCAAGAACAACATCCCATCACTTGTAAAGTGATACTGTAATATGTATACATTTTGGTCTCGAAGGAGTTACAATTCATTAATATTAACTGACAGGTAAATGTTATTGCTTTTAACATCTGTCAATTACTCTTTTTAGGATCTATCAATCATACTGACAAAAAATTTCACATTATACATTTTAGCAATGTTAGTTTATACATTTGGCAATATCAGAGTCTGTATTTTCTCATCAGTGAGTTATTTTTGCAAAATTAAACTGTATGAACTTTTAGTCTCAATTCAGGTTGTAACGTAAAAAATATATAAACTAGTTGAATAGGTTATATAAACCTATTTGATATTTATATATTGTTCGAATTGTGTTGGTACAGATTTTGAGTATGATACTTTTGTAATTAGTTTACATTAAAACTCAATAAGCATATGCGTTAAGGACATACTTAGATTGATAGAATACTGGTTTGTTAAATGGAACCACAGGAAAAAATACGTCAACTGATTAAAGATATTTTTGCCAGCCACACAGAGGCTGGATACAGAGTTAAAAATCTCCAAATCCCTTTTTAATGAACTGTTATTAGGTAATGTTGGTTGATATAACCCCACAGTGAATAAAAGTTCGCTTTATTGTCTGTCATATTCTTGAAATATGTGAGGTACAAGACAAAAATAAACTATGAAAGCTTATTTATGTGTAATGATTGGAGAAGCTCTCGAACGAGTACGAGGAAAGTTCACACATCATTTCTTATTTAATCGTTATATGATAAATAAGTTATTATAAATGCAGTCTATTTATCTTTAAGCACAATATTCCATGGCTCTTTTTTTAACTCTTGACAAATCGCGACTACTTTTACATTTATTTTTTTCTGAATGGCACTTTCTATACTAATATGCCTAACAACAAAACATTTTGTACTCAATTTACCTAGTTTATATTTATTATTTGCACTGGCATTATAGTTTATAAATTACAAGTGCTTAACAATTCAGTAAAATTACAAATAACTGACAAAACTAATTGAGTCAATACTAACTTTTTCAATGTATATTTAGTTGTTACTGTGTTTTATTTCTTTTTAGAGAGAAGTAAACAAAGATGAATGAAAAGTTCCCAGAAGTTAAGAGTTGATCTGTCGACATTTAATGGAGTAGAAAATCTACACGATGATGGTTATTGTATATTTCAGTGTCGTAATACATTTATAATTACATCCCTTCCTTGTAAAAATACATAATATGATAATAAAATATTATAATCCTGCGATAAAACTAGTACAATTTTAAGATTAGTTTGAATACCATATTGCAAAAGAAAATCACCGTCTGCAAAGGTTAAACATTAAAATTCTAAATGCCAATGAGGCAAAGAATGATGTTTTCTTAAATATTTTCTGAATTTCATTTATAAAGTGTAACCAAAATATTTATAAGAGTGTACGGGATAGGGATTATTTCACGGTTACATCCTCAAATATAATACAGCAGAGGTCCCGTTTGTTTACATGTATTGAAAAATGATATCTTTTAATGTAAAAATATGCTCTCTTCTTTGTTAAGTATTTTTACAGTGATTATTATTTGGTAATAAAGAATTTGTTTGCTATCTTATGAGTATACAAAAACAACCTATACACAGACCAGTGCAAGTAAATGTCAAATATTATATAAGAGTGTAAACGGATACTATGCCTTTATAATTATCATTTGTCAAAAAAAAATTAAGACATTTAATGATTTCGAATCAGTCAATAATTTATCCTTAGTAGCCAAAAAACAACGTTTAAAAACGTATTTAATGCTAAATTAATACAAAATGGAACAATAATTGGATACACACTTTGCTTAAATCAATGTGTTTAAATTCCAGAAATCATCATAAAATCCGTCCTCTACGATGGCATTATACTTTGCATAAGCAGATGTGAAATTCACAGAGGGAATACATAAAACATTCGGCATTTACCGAGCAATGATTATTGGACAGCTGGAACCTAGAGTATCCTGTCAGTGATATGCTCAAATAAATTATTCATTTACTCATTTTACTACCAAAAAAATGTACTGTTTGAGCATTTCTGCGCTAGTCTGGCTCTTTAGGATATTTTCATATTTGTATTAGCTGTCATCGTAAACTTACCACTAAATAATAATAACAGTTTTTGAATTACACGTTACATTAATAAAAGATGACAAAAACGAATAATAAGTATGTTTATTGCTGATTTGATTATAAATATTGATTTAATCATTATATATATTTTTACTTTTATTAAAACGATTAAAACGCTTTAGTATGTGTATAACTAACTAGGTGTACGCTCATTCCTCGCGTATAAGGATAATTGAAAGACATGATCAAACTTAAATCGATTCTCATAAAAAATTCAATATCTGATTTGAGTAACATCATCAGAATCCGTTATCATTTAACTGCCACCAGAATCCGGGTTTTATGTCTATATAGCTATAGTTTTAGTCACTTCTCCCCTAAAAACTACTTATCGTGGTAGCTGAGTGGGTATCACCATAGATTAAGCATACTCCTAAGGAGTATGCTTAATCTATGGTATCACATTGACTCTTAGAGCATAAGGTCGCATGTTCGGATCCCGTCGCCGACCTAACATTTTATCCGTAGAAAAATATTCATACATTTATCACTTGTATTTATCAAAGTAAATGTTGTATAAATCCGTAAATTTATTTATTTTTAAAATAAATTGAAGATTTCAGGCATGGTTTGTTATTAGGAATGGCATGGGTGGGTTATCTTAGAACAAACAGAGTATTTTGAGCTAAGCAGTGACTTTAGCAGTATGGTTAATTTAACTTTTAAGAGAAGAGCGAGTTTCCTAAATGAACTAATGTTAACAATTTCTATAGGCCAAGTTAAAATATCCTTAAGGATTAACAGTAAGTCGTCAGGTCCAGTTATTTAGAAGACAAAATGAGATTTCAATATACTGTTTCAATAGCCTAGGCTATCATGAAATTAAATGCTATAAAGTTGGATTTCTCCAAGTCCGTACATGACAATTCTAAAATGGCAAGTAGTCTAAGTGTATATTCCTACATTGTATAGCTATAGGTCCAAGTTTATGATGAAAACAGCTCACCATAATCCAAACATAGGATAATGTAAAATCATTTCAGATAACCTGTATAAAAGGCTTAGTTTGGTTAGAATAGTTTAAAGATTTAGTTTTGGTTAGCTACAACATTTCTGGTAATGTGTTTAAAGTATTTTACAAAAGTTGTATTACCAGTTTAATGTCGGCTTACTCTTACTGTAATCCAACCCTAGGCTATGTCAAATCATTCAAGATAACCTTCCGTAAAAGGCTGTTTGGTTAGAATAATCGATAGCTTTTATAGTGGTTACCTACTACATTGCTGGTAATGTATTTTAGTTAATGTAGACAGTTTTTATTATTAATTTAGTGAAAATATAACCTATCAAGAAATTGTCCTACAAAATAAATGTTAAGGTTGTTCGCTTACTGTGACTAACTTCATCAAAGTTTTCTAGACAAATTGAGGCTTTGTATACTTTTTACACATGACAATCACAATATTACCAATTGCCTAAGACAATGTAATAAAACAAACTATTTTATAAGTTAAGTTAATATCTTAGTATCTACAGTTATCTATTTTGAAAAGTTATTTTGAGTTCTTCGATCTGCCACACACGTCGTCTGCCACTGTTACAATCGTCGCCTCCGACGACTGACGATATTTACCCAGAGTAAGGGAATATTAACTGTATTGATATTTTTTTTTTAAACGTACACTTAATAATTTTATAAAATAATAAATATGCCTACAACTTAAAAATATACTTCGATTTATCTCTCTTGTGTGTTTTTTGTTGGAAAACAAATTTTTGTTATCCAGTATAACAAAGTATACTCTAGTAAACTAACTATTGTTACTCTGTTGTTGAAACATAGACGTCGGCTAAATTTTAAGGATTCATGTACCACTAAAATGGCTTCCAATGTTATTATTATGGAGAAAAAAATAAATTTAAGATAAGTTGATTAATACTGAACGAAATTATCTGAATAACGAACTCGACCGAGATTTTGACCTGTTATGTTTATCTGGAAAATTTTAAGTTTAACTGTGGAGATGTTCTCGAGTTATTTTGGTTACAGACACGCCAGTTGAGTTGATTCTCTTAACAGTCCAAGCAGTAAAGTTGTGTATAAGGATAAATTTCACTTCGTTCAATCATCCAACTAAGAAGGGAACCACATAGTTTTACCTCGGGGGTCTATAAATTTGTATATAATTATTAAATTTTTAAATTTTTAACTTTTTTGTTTATATAGAATCGTGAATCATTTATTAAACATGAATTAGAAGAAACTGCTTAACATTTGTAAAATATTCACGTTTTACAGTTAACCAAGATTATTTTATTTACATAAAAATACGACACGGAAAGGAAATAAGAAACACACTGGATATGATGTGATAAAACAAAAGCGGATGTATTTAAAAATCCCAGAATTTATTTTTCCAAACAATAAATCACTCAAAGCATTTATTCTTCAAATGCTCAAGAAATCCTTTGATGTTTGCAAGAGACATGTTCTTTTAAGTTACATGGGATTTTATATTTAAAACTTGAAACTAAGCTTTATGTTATTGCAGTTTCAGCTTACAAACTTACCCAGAGTAATATTGCATGCTTATTGCATTCATATTCTCCGGACATAATATGGACTCTCAGGGCTTCATGCGATCAACAATGAAACTTTTCAGTGACAGTTCATACATCGAATGGCCCGTAGTAAATATCACTTCGAGGAACTGTCTTTTTTGTTTTATAAAAAGGGTGACCTACCGTTTATGACAGGTTCTGAACCATCAGACCTGTCATTATCACCTAGGTCATATTCACATACGATTTTCGGGGATCGAACTCGGGATCCTGTTCGCCGAGGTAACGTGCTCTAACTGCTACACCATGTCGTCCATTACAAAGAAGTAAGTAGAAATCAACATTAGTTTATCTTTCAATAATACTGATAGTATATTATACGAATCGTATATTGAGATAAGACACGTCGCACTGTTACTAAATAAGAATCAGAAAATTCAATTTAATAAGTCTCAAGCCTCTCTCCTATTAAAACTGTAATTATGTTTTTTAATAACGAAAACATGATATTATTTAAGAAGAACCGTTGTTTCTGTGCTTAATTACGTTATTGCGAAACGCTAATAAGCTTTTATGAGTCACTAATTAAACTTTGGAAGGGTTTGACAGGCAATTGACGGCCAAAGTAATAATGTTTTACAACAAATACATGCTACATGCAGCTTTACCTAGTTCAAAAACATGTTTATCACACACAAATGTTCATCTCATTAGAAAGAAAACTGTTTAATAAAACGGCAATATATTTCTGGTAGTTATTTCTAAATAAACCTTTTAAAGTGCCGCTTGAATTTTTTTATAAGTTATTTGTATGTTTTCCTTTGTATAAATCAGTTAGTATATTTATTACAACAAATTCGTACGTTTACTGAAAAAGAAGGACTTGGAAAAAGGCAATAAAATGTAAACGCACTGTGTAAGAAGCACTAGAACTTGGTTAATGATTGGATTTAGCAAAGTGTTATGTTATATACACATATTTGTGGAAAAAATTGTGTTAGTGTGACTGTTGGTAGTAAGATGATTTGTTGAAACTATCGGATGATTAGTAGAGGATTTTGAATCATTAATGTAGGCTTAAAAACCCCAAGAGGATCTATTTACCGTATCCTTACCTGTTCTAGATAGCCATAAGGAACTATGTTAATGACGAATACCAAATCTATTAATTGACTATCATGTTGGGCATGGAGGAATAACCCCAGTGCGGAGGAATCTTTAAAAATGTTATCGTAAATAAAAGTATCAAATTAAACAAATACTGTGACACATTCTGATTCTATACATGTTTTGCCAGAATCTTATATTTGTGTTATGAAACTTTTTTTAAGTCTGTTTAAAACAATATTTGTACAAAAACTCGGTCATTTTGCGTTAAGTTTGTACTTAATAGACGAAATCATTTTTTATATTCTCCTTATTCTGTAGTTTTATACCAGTATATTGTTGACTAATTAACGGAAATTTCTTATTAAGAAAATATTTGAAAATAATTAATAATTAATAATTATTATTATTTGCTATGAAAAATTATGCAATCAAAATGTGTTCTGTTGTATCTCGTTTATGCTTAACCCTATTTCAGCATTAGACAATAGCCAATGACCTTTATATAATAGTCAATATTATAGTCGAGTGTACACATAGTATTAAACATTTGAGCAATCCTATTCTAACAATGAATACTTAATTTAATATTGAGTGCAATTTTCATACAATGTATTGATGTTATAATGTGACAAATCCATATTAAAAATTAAATTGTTTTATATTTTAGAATATAGTAGGGGAATCGATTAAATATTATAAGGGCCTGGTTGTCAATGTAGTTACAGTTGTGTAGTGTACATTACAACGTATCCTAACATTATAGTATGGATTGACATCAATGTTGAGGATATTTATATATATAATATATATATATAAATATTATATATTGATTTAAATTTCGGATAAACACAAACCTCAAAATCAACTACGTTCCATGACTATGTAATGTAAGTATAATACTGTATTTGTAAAAAACATTATTTGGGAAGAAAGAGTTTTTTCGGTTGTGGCACCACTATATATATATATATATATATATATATATATATATATAAAGTAAATATGATGATTATTTGGTTAATTTAAACAATAGATTTTTTTTCCGGGAAAGAAAGAACATAAAAAATAAAGAACTCCAACAATATGTTATGACTTCGTATGTATTTTTCTGTGCAAAATTAACTTCAATTAAAATGTTTCCATTGCAAACTTACCATATAGCGACAAAATATATTTATGACTAATCATATCCATCCATCATTATATTAACGCTATGACTATTTTTGGCCACATACTTAATGTTACTTTTCATCCATTTTACAGCTTAACCAACACATTCAGTGTGTTACATGATCCATCGAAGCCATCATCGAGAGCAGGCAGATTACGACCCCCGTTTACCGGTTAATCCACGGTAAGCAGACGGGGCGAATTCTAAAAAGTCAGCAGATCCCAGATTAACTCCCCCCGTTCCACCCTTTCCTCGTCCCTCAGCGCATTATACCACTAAACTGTTTTGAGCTGCTCCAAAGTGATGATTTACAGACAATTGATAGTTAATTATCAATATTTTAGGATTAAAAAAGTACAAAAAAATAGTCATTTAAAAAACATTATTTTTGATTTAAACATTATTGTATTGTGAATATATACAATGTGGTGTTAGTTTCTATCCCTCCGAAAAGGTTGTAAACCTTATAAATGCTTGTCTCCTCTAATATTTGTCTAGATTCTGCTCCAAACTTCCACATTTCGAATCCACTCCGAAGGAGGAGACGTTAATTTAAAACTCAACAGACGTGTCGTTCTGTCATTAATAAATTATACATAAGATTATTAAAATACCCCTTTAGGCATTTATTTATTCATATTTTAGATACGTTGCAGTACCTTTAAACTGTCTCCATCAAACTTCAAAGTAAGACTCTAATAGTTGAAGCTCCTCAAGAAAATTAGCCAGTTCAAATAAAATCCAGTTTAAATTGATTTTTCTTTCGTTTTCTTGTAATAAATCCACTGTTAGGTACACAATTCCTCCTAAAATAATTACTTTTCCTCCTATTGCGATGGTGAGAGAATACAAATAATAAAACTTAATCTATAGAAAAATTAGATA
The DNA here is from genome assembly GCA_963675035.1 of Allygus modestus. Lineage (NCBI taxonomy): Eukaryota > Metazoa > Arthropoda > Insecta > Hemiptera > Cicadellidae > Allygus > Allygus modestus. Next base: position 53,605,359 of record OY776115.1, on the reverse strand, counting down.
GAAATAATACAGATATTGTTATCATGATACGTATAGTTTTAGAAATTAACTATAGCATGTTTTAACTTAAATTTTATGATAACATAATCTAAAGTTTATTACTAAAATAAATCGTAGATATTTTTCTTTTATAGATTGCTGAAAAAGATAGGAAACAGAAATGCCAATCAAGTTGGTACTTAAACTATGTGCTTGAACTAAAAGGTAAACATTTTTATATTTTTCTGTTAACCAAAAAAAAGCATGGAAAATTAATACTTTGAGTTGTTGTATACATTAAAGCAACATTTTCTTTCATAATTAACTTGAAAAAAGTTGATTAGAAACGACCATCACTTAAGATTTAATTATTTTAAATGATTGCCTCCTAATTTAAACCAACTAAAATTAATTTCCTAAAACGAAATTATCTCTCCAAACAAATTGCCATTAATCAAAACTTCTGTTTGTGTCTTTATTCATAACACTCAAGCATTGCTTCAATAAATTGTAAATTAAAGGGATGCAATGTGAGCATCGTAAAATAAATTTAAAACTACTTGTAGAATATTTATATATAACAACTTTAATTAACACTATATTTAGAGTAAACATGTAAACTTTCGTTTTCTTCTTTTAAGGTATATTGTTCTGTTATAAATTGGATTAAGTAACTTAGTCTCACTTAAAGTCTAAAACACCCTGTTCTTGGGTTCAGTATTAAAACAAAAAAGCTTATTTTTTAAAATTTTCATATTGGTTACCAATAAAATCAATGGTTGATCACATTTTTAACCCCAAAATTGGAAATTCTTTTAAGGACAATTGTCCCTGCCGTTTTCGAGATAAGAGTTGCAAGCAAGCAAGCGATCATTGTACATACAAGCAAGTAAATCTGATATAGAATGCCTAGTATATAAATCTAGATGACATAATAATTTATCAATTATTTATCACATTCACTTATAATCATACTAACCAAACATATTATTTACATTATTATTATTTATATTTTTTTATCAATGGGTAAACAAATTGTTTTAATAACTAACTTTAAAATTGATGATATCTTTTAGGTACATTTATAAAATTCGCTTCGTTGTATATCTAATGAAATATGTAAAAATATTGTTCACTTAGATTATGTTCAGCGATAAAAAACGTACTTAGTTCTAATAACACTAAAAGAACAAACCAAAATACCCCCGTCATAGCAAACCTGCGTACTCAGCGAATTTCTAATGCATATGTTTCTCACTACCACATAAAGCCACTTAAAATTTTCATAAAAATACATTTATAAATAAGTGATATATATAGCATTTAATTTATTCTCCATAAGAATAACATTCGGACTGAGTACACAGGTTTGCTGCAACAAAAAAAGATATGTGTTTTAAAACAATTATCAATATAACTCAACCAGGTGATGCTACATACCAAGTTTTAATAATTTATGTTCATAATTAAGGGAGATATACAACTTTAGTTATTCTCCATAACGATAACATTATGGATAAGTATGCAGGTTTGCTGCCACGGGGATGATCAACAAATAAATCAATTGAATAGGTTCATGATAAAAGGGGTTCATACAAAAAAATTACAAATAGAGAAAACAATTGATTTTAGTTTTTAATGGTGGGTCTCATCGTTTTACGCTAAAATGGGATCAGTAAAATGCACGGGTGTCTTGGAAACAGGCACTGATTGTTGATAAATCTATGCTGAAACGGGTTCAGTCATTGACTGAGCTCCTTTTAGCAAATAGCGAACTGTACTAC